>VUYV01000067.1:2459362-2639272 GCA_008711295.1 Anarhynchus alexandrinus | reverse complement strand
CCGTTGGTCAGTTTTGGGTCACCTGTGCTGTCCACTCCTCCCCACAGGTGGGACTCCACTATGCTTTTCCGCTTCCGACCCTCCAACAGGGCAAATAACAAAGTTGGTTGGCCCTGGGTGTTACAGCAATAAGTATAAGCAAGTGCCTCTCTGCATACCATGCCTGGGCATCAGCTATAACCATAGGTCATATCACTCTGAGAGAGCGAACAGTGTCTGTTAATATGCTGTTAATTTCAGTAGTAAGAAGAGGCCCAGCTAAGAAGTGAAGTTACGAAACAAAATTGGTCCTGTTTTACCTCAAACCAGGATAAGCACCTTGATCCCACTTGCTGAGATAAAAGGCTTCCAATATTTACTACATTAACAGAATTTCCAGAAATTAACCCTTAGCTGTCTATAAAGTTATGTCTGCTGTAGTTCTTCAGTCATACTAGAAAAACAGTTTCTGATTGTTTGGGTGACTGTCATTGGGCAGATATCATCTATTATTAAGACAGTCTTCTTTTTTTTTTTTTTTAAAACGTGAGCTTTGAGACCTGTCCTGTCTTTGGGTTTGTTTTTTTTCCCATTTGCTGAACCCAGCATCTCATAGCATAAGCTTCTCCCCATACAGGAACTGAGGTTTTGATTTACAGAAGAAGCTTTACAATTGAAGAATGGGACTAGGTGATATTATTTGCTCTGTTCAGGACTTTTTTTAGGAAGCAAACAACAGTGATTCTGTCGCTAGTAATTCAATTTGCATATGATATCACAGGGATGGTAATTAGCAGAGAGTTTCTAGTTCTTGACCTCTTACTGAACAAGCTCACTGGAGAATAATTTCCCTGGAGGGTGGGAATAACTAGATAGAAAAATAGATTAACCTGGCATTGTTAAGGCAGCATGATACTGGATCAATGGTTAGCCTGAGCTGTACTGTAGAAATGACTAGAGCAGGACAAAATCTGGCAATTAATCACAGCTATTGGCATCAATACCAACAATTCAACAATGACATTAAGTAAGAGAGGGGAGAAAATCAATGATAAAGGAGGTTACAATTGCAGAGGAAGCCTTTTCTGTCATTTTAAGAGAGCATTATTTGCAAAACTATGTATTTAAAATATTCTGTTACCCTCCATCTCCTTCCAGTCATTCTTCTCTCAGTTTAGGACGCGCATTCAAAGTCTTTGCTGTGTGAAATTAGTCACTGTATTTAATCCCTGTCTATCGACCATCTGATTAACATTGAAAGCACAAAGTTGAAAGAGGGAACAATGCAATAATCTGATAACTGTGTCCATGTGACAGAGTTAATTCCTCTTACGAAATCCCCTCAAATGTTTTTCTACTGAAGAGCTTTTCCTTGATTTGTGTTTTTTTGAAGAAATGATGTGTGAAGTGATGCCAACGATAAACGAGGACACCCCGATGAGTCAACGGGGGTCCCAAAGCAGCGGCTCGGACTCGGATTCTCACTTTGAGCAGCTGATGGTGAACATGCTAGATGAAAGGGACCGTCTCCTTGATACTCTTCGGGAGACGCAGGAAAGCTTGTCACTTGCACAGCAACGCCTACAGGATGTCATCTACGACAGAGACTCCCTCCAGCGACAGCTTAACTCAGCGCTGCCTCAGGTATGTAGTTTATAAAGATATTTTTTTTTTAGGTTCACCAATTTTCTAATTAATGCCACTTCAACCCTAATCAGTATTTATTCCGTGAGGCCCACATTCTTCTCCCGTTGAGGTCGGATGCAGAACTCCTAGCAATTTAATAGTACCTGGTTTGACCTCGTTGGGACCTGTCTTGTCTGCAAAGTTAAGAGTAGGAGTAATGCTGTTGACTTCAAGGAGAGCAAGATGAAGGCCTGTAGCTACTGGTTCTTTTGGCTGTTGCTCTAGCATTTACAACAGATGAGGGATCATTTAAATTAAAGAACTAATGGTAGGAATGAAGAAAAAAGAATGAGGATGTTTCCTACAGACTCTATTCCAGATAAAAGTTTCTAACTAGAATTACAACAAATAAAACTAGCTTATGTAGGTTAAATAAGGTACTACACTAAACCACAAAAACAACTGGTATCTTGATATTTTTATTCATTTATTTTTAAATAATTATATATATTTCATTATCTAAAATGACCTTGGTCTTTTTTAGGAACTGAAAAATGAATTAATTCAGCTAAAACAATAATATAATATTATATTTCAATATTATATATCAATGTAACATTATTTTTCAATATACCAGAACTAAAAGCAAAGAAACATCTTAGTTCAGCTTGTATACCTGGACAGAGGTTTGAGACATACCATGATTCAAAATGCAGTTTTTCTCCATGCTGTTTTCTTTGTGTCTCCAAACTGTCACTTACTAGAGAATTTGATTGTAGCCATGAGGGTCAGGGCATACTTGCCTGGGCAAAGTTGTATACCTATTAGACGGTGGTTAGAGAGGTAGGAAGCCAGATTCAGCTGTGTGATTGGAATAAGGAGGTGGTAAGGATGAATCAAATGAGTGAGAAAGTTCTTAAAGGTAGAAAAGAAAAAAGGCACCCATGGGAGTAGGGAACAGAAGTAAAGCTAACCCCAGCAGGCTATTGGAATATCTTGGGATAGGGCTGAAAAAAAAGAGAGAGATTGTAATCATTTGAAGAATAGTATTAGCAACTTCAGCATTACCTCTGGGCAATGAGAATGACTACACTTGGCTTGGATCAAACAAAAAGGAGTAGCAATGATCTTGATAGTAAAATCAAGGGTCTTATTTGTTTTTCTCTAATTTGTGGGCCGTTAAGCTTCTTTTCCACTGATGTCTCTTCACAGAACAGTGTAAAAGAATAAGTGAAAGACAGCATAAATCCTTTATTCAAAGATTTGTTCCTAGAAATCTGAAGAAGAGATGAAGTTCTGCATCTGTGAACCCCCATTTAAAGTGCCACTTGGTACAGAGGCACTCTCCACTCAGCCCATAGTGAGGTATTTCTACTGAGCATTAGCAGGTGTCTAAGCCTTAATGTTTCTATGTCTTGTGTAAGCAAAACTCCTGCTAAAAAGCAGGAGACTAGCTAATGAAAATAATCAGCATAAATGTGATACAGAGCCTAAAAGAAACAGAAAGTCTAAGGAACTGGATCATGATATGATTTTAATCTTTATTTCTTCTGGTAAATGATGGTCTTGTGTTTTTTTGAATGATAGCCGTACACCCCCTAAAAGTAATTGATCTGTCAGGTGAAAACTTTGCACTACCACGTACCATTAAGAACACGTATTTCAGGTGGCGTTCCTCCATATATCTAAGTAGAGATGTGGGTTTCCCTTATGAGAAACTGTGTGACATACTGCTTACACTTTAAGGCAGAACCCGATTTTTTTCCTAGCAATTAGGTTGTCTAGATCTTCATGTAAGTAATTCAATTCTGCAGAACTCTGTTTCTATAAGTACAGAACGCTGGCCCAGTAATATAACATTCTAGTAATACAACCTTCCAAGAAAATAACTTCTATATGACTGCTGTACTATTTAGCTTCCTTTCTGGACTTGAGATATTCTACATAGTACTTTTATAATTTTCTTTTTTATTTACGGTTTTATGAATGGGGAGCTTGAATTGCTAGCTGCATGACATAGCCCTGTGACAAAGTGCTACCCAGTACTTTTATCATGGAGAGGAAGAATTGTGTGTTCACTCAATTTAAGAGAAGAATACATAAATATATGATAACTGTATGATAATTATTTAGTTAGAATGTGACATCTAATGAGTCTTGCTTTATCATAATATATTTCTTTTAGCTCTTGTTTTCTTGAGTGGTTTTCAAAACTCAGTTATTTCTTAGCATTTACATAGTGCTTTGCATGTAGAAGGTGTGTGTTGACACAGTTACATTCTGAAGCATTTTTGTTAGAACACTTTTTGTTTATTGTCTTAAGCAGTTAAAAGTATGATCTGGAAAAATCATTGCACTTTTCATAAATAGAATCTGAACAATATCAACCCGCATGAAAACTGGGGTAATGAATGAATCATTGAAAAATCTTTTGTGATTTGAAATAGGAAATAATAACATTAAATATGAAGCTTGAGATATTAGTTAATGCTGTTACAGCTACAGCTGTTACTGCTGTAGCCAAAATGCGAAGTATGACTGTAGATGGCTCTAAGTTTTTATACTGATCTATACTGCAGCAGAACAATGTATAGTTAACGACATCTTTCAAGTTTGAGTTACAGAAATATAGTTGTCTTGCTAATTGCTATAATTGAAGTAATTTTTATTTCCATTAGATTAGCAGTCAACTTTATGAACAACTATGTTTAACTGAACAGCTATTTTTAAGGAAGAAGGGAAAGAGTGAGCAGGTAATTTCAGACCAGATAGACTAATTGTAATAATAGAGAAGATTTTAAAACTTATTTTGGAGAAAAGACTAATAATAAGTCAAAAAGATAACTTAAAGATATGACAGGGGTTTACCAAAATTATCTTTATACAAAATAACTCTGCATCACTCTTTGGTACCCAAATTGTTAGACTAGGGAACTATGATATACCTAAAATAGATATCTTTTGAAGTGGCCCCATTTCAAATACTAGTAGGTGTGAAGTGAGTAAGAAAAAGTAAGAGAATTAGTAAGTAATAAAACAGAGAAGGAAAAAGTTTTCACTTACAGTAGACATTGACAGGATGGAAGGTGGCTAGTAGCAGTAGTTGATCAAGAATGTGTTTGGGGCTCAATTTTTTGTTAATTTGAGCACAAGAAGGAGGAGCATCCTAGTGAAAATTTTAGATGACACAAAATTGAACAGTCAACTAAGGGAGTGAGTATGATAGTATACAAGAACAAGAGTAACAGGGGAGGGATGATATTTCATGGTACAAAGATAAGGGCCCTATATCTAGCAGTTAATAACAAAAAATATGTTCTGACCTTTTAGGTAGCTGTAGTACAGAGGGAAAATATGTTATGCAGCTTTTGTAGGTAGCCAATGGGAGGTGGGTGTAAACAAGGTGAATATCATTCTGAAATGTATTATGTAAGAGATTTTTATTAGAAGTAGATAAGTATTAATGCAGTTAAACCAAGGGGTAGTTTGAACCTTATTGTCTTGGTTTTGGCTCAGTAGTGATTGAGAGCCAACCTCAAGTTGGAAGAGATTCAGAAAAAGACTGCTAGAGCAAAGAGGCAATAACATCTTCTGCATGAAAAGACTAACCGAAGTTTTCTTGCTTCTGGGGAAAACTGAGTTAAGAGGGAATATGAGTGATTTCGTAAATTTTTTTGGAGAGGCAGGAAGATGGAGCGACCAGGTAGAGATGAAAGAAATGGTTTAAGCCAAAAATAATGTTGATGGAGGAAGAAATGAATATAGGGTACTGTGAATAAATATATATCATTCATTGGAAGAAGGTCTTGAATTATCAAGGAACGACATTCAGAATCCCTCTTGCTTAGGGTGGAAACCGCAAACTGTTTTCAAGATGAAGCTGGTGTGAAAGACATGTATCATAGTACTTTGGTTAACCTCTGAACTTGACCCAGAACACCCCTTCCTGTTTATTTCAGACTTTACTGTGGAGAGATTCTACTTTGTGTGGAGTCATTCACACAAACAATGAAACATTAGTCTGAATATTTTTCCTAAAACTAGTAGAATTTCGTGATAGCACAGTTAAGTTGAGAACTGTTCTGTACGTAATAGTTCTTCTGATATTAAGAATCTAGTTCACAAGCAGTCTTGCTTATTCTTCCCAAAGCTGCCTGTTGACAGCGGAAGCCTCTAAGGAAAATGTATTTGGGTCTGCACTGCATGTTCCCTTACAACAGGAATTTATTGTATTTAGGTCATGACTCTTGAGTCCAACAAAAAATAATAGTTGCTAAATACAATACAACTCTGCTGTAATGGGGAAGCATAGGATCTAAATACTTAACAGTATGTTTTTATTTTATCGGAGTAAAATTAGGGCTTTTACTGTAGCATAAAAAAGTGCTCCACTAAACAGATTAGTAACTGTAGTTAAAAACTGTAACTCCTGATTTTAGTGGCAGAAAGAGGAAAATGTTCAGTTATAACTTTCTCAAGCAAATTTCACCATAATCTTCTCTAAGCTAAATTGCCTAGAAAAATCTCACCTATATTAGTTGACTTGTAAACAAGCATTGAAAAAATACAATTTATGTCATTGTAAGACTTATAATGAATCGTAAGAATCATAAGAGTTATAATAATTATAAATGCGCTTTGATAAACAGTGCTGAACTAGGCTTGTTTTGTGGTTGTTTTGTGTCTTTCATTCTTTCAAAATTAAGTTTCAAGGTATAGAATGAAGGTGTTCGTAGGTCGTCATTCTGTAGTCAAATATGTCTACTTTGTTCATTAATAATGTACTTGCTCAGTGATTTACTTAGAAATTAATCTAATATTCACAGAATCAGAAAATGGTTGAGGTTGGAAGGGACCTCTTGAGGTCACCTTGTCCAGCCCTTCTGCTCCAGCAGGGTTACTAAAAACAGGCTGCCCAGGACTGTGCCCAGATGGCTTTTGAATATCTCTGAGGATAGACTCCATTACCTCTCTGGGCAACCTGTGCCAGCGCTCAGTCACCCTAAAAAGTGTTTCCTGATGTTCAGGAAGAACCTCCTGTGTTTCAGTTTGTGCCTGTTGCCTCTTGAATATTATATTACCAGAAACAGGGATAACAATGTGGCCCAAGCCTGTGGCTGTGCAAGATGATAAAGTAGAACAACTTTGTTGGCACTTTAAAAGACTTTAAGATGCTGAAATAGATCCTGATGATTGTCAAAGTCAGGACAATTTCTCTGACAATGGTCAGTCTCTTTCTCCTGTCCTGCACTAGGAATTTAGCTAGACATCACTGGGCTTATTATTAAAGGATTGATGAAAATGTTTAAGATCTTTTCACTCTAATGAGTCAGTTAGTTTCAGTTTGAATCAGGACTAATGACAGAATTAGATTGTAGATGATTCTGAGAAAATACATTTCAAATTAAGATTTCAAATGCAATGGTTTGATTTTCAATTTGAATGTTTGTCTAATTTTAATAAAAATATTAAATTCTTTCAAAGTCCTTTGAATCAAAATAAAATATTACAACTATCTTTTTTTTTACTTTCACATTAAAAGTCAATGATATTGCAACATTTTTTTTGGAAGTTTTGTGCTTGTTTCATAAAATCAGCATTTTTAAATTTTGCTAAAGAATTTTTACACTTCAGAGCCCAACAAAGCTTAGAGAAATGCTCTTGCAAGGCTGAAAAGCCTGTGATAATCCCAGTTTGAAAGCAAACTTCACAGGTGAAGTATTGTTACAATTGAAAATGGAAGTTTATGACCTGCATTCATTGACTTGTGCTTTGATATTTACAGTAATACATTGATTTTGTTCAGTCTGAATAAAAGATTTGGTTTTAGAGAAAATTCATAGATGATAGAAATGGTATGACATTATAGTCGCTGACGTTGCTGTAGTTACGCTGATGTTTTTAAGTGGGTAAAAAGATGTTGGTACATAGTTTTTGTTGCTTTAAAGAATAGATAAAATATCTAATTTATTTACCAAATCTTTCCTTTGTGTGTTTTGATCTCCTTTACTGGGCAGTTGCTGGATTTTTGTAAAGAAGATCTAAGTTCTGATTTCACCGAGCATTTATGTTAGCAGATTTTTTTTTACATGGCTATAACTCTTCTCATGTTCTGATGATCAGAATCTGCACCTATGCTATGTCTTTTATAGTACAATTCATTCTGACTGATAAAGCTGTCTAAAAGTTAAGCATTCAGTCTTAATCGTATAGAATGTCTCTATAAGAAAATGGGAAAATTAGACCCTTCAAAAAAGGGCAGTTCATTCTGTAAGATGGGTAGGGTGAACATGGAAATGCTCTAGTTTTGTTTTGTTTTTTTCTCGTGACTACAGAAAGAGCCTTAATGCCTAGCTTGTGTGGTTAACTTTTAGATAGATAAACTTACATGAGGTGATTTATTCTCTGCATGGGTATAAAACCCTTAAATTTAAAATAGACCTTTTAAAACTACAGCAGTCTAACTATGCTATTCTTTGGTAGAGATCATAGAGTAATTTATACTGAGAGGGACCACTGGAACTCAAGTGGTCCAAACCCCCTGCAAAGGCCAAGCTATCCAAGCCTAGGAAGAGGGTGTTACTGAAATACATATTAGTCTGTTTCATAGAATTGTAGGATAGTTTGGGTTGGAAGGGATCTTTGAAGGTCATCTAGTTGAACGGAGACAGCATCCTCCTCTGAGACATTATACAGCGATAATAAACAAATCTTAATGGTAGCTAGCAAACAAATGTATAACTTTTCATTTAATTAAATACATAATAAAAATTCACAACTTTATGAAAGACCTTCTAATATCACATGTACAATGGAACAATTGACTAACATGTTTCTATGCTAGTCTCTTTAGAATTTTATTGAAAGTGTCTTTACTATGAATCTTTACAACAGACCGGGAAATATGCAGTACTAAAGAATTAAAGTCACACTTTCTTTTTGGTCTTGACAAGGAGCATGAAGGGGAAATGGCTCCAGTTTCTTAATCTTTTTTTTTTTTTTATTTCCAGCAACTTTTAGTGTGTTATGATTCCAGTGAATCTCTCTGGTGGAGATCTAAACAACTAGTTCTAATTAAGTATAAATTCTTCAAGAAGTTGCAATTTTTTTTCCCTCTCTAATAAATATTATCATTAGCACTATATGAGAATCTGCTCTTTCTGGATATAGATAGTAGAATTGCTTGGGGCGTGGGACTGAAATGCTAAAAAGAATCCTTTGATATCCCCTAGCAGCCCATAGATTTCAGCTAAACTCCAATTGTTAGCTACAATAATTCAGTAATAAAATCAGTAATGGAAATATACTGGTAATCACTAAGGTTTTATTTCATGTAATAAGATACCAGTTATTTAGAAGTGCTTACTGGAGGCACGATAGAAGGGAAAATCCAAAGAGGGAAATGTAATGACCTTGTTTTATTGAACCAGTTTATGTAATTTGATCAATATTAAGCTTTAATAGGACTGTGATTAGAGAACTTTGTTGATAGCCTTGCAGTGTCTTCCAGTACTGATAAACAATGAATGTTTTACTGTTAGGGACAAGAAAGGTACAGGAAGAGAACAGTAAGTCAGTAGGGCCTTACTCTGAGGTTTTATTTTCTGTTTAAGTGTGCGTTCATTTAGTGCATAGATACAAAATAGTGACATACATATAGAAACGTAGATACAAAAATAAAATAGCCCAACAGGAAAAAATAAACACATTTTAAAATAATTGGAAATAAATTTTGTTTGTTTAAGATTGAACATTTGCTAAGCAATTTCAGGTATTTGCTGTTTGGGTAGAAATAAGTTTGACCCACAGTATTGTTCTTAAAATAGCTCTTGTTCTTGTGATGAAGATGGAATGATGTCTTTTCTCCCCATTTTCTTTCTGCCTATGCTGAAGAACATAGAGTACCGATGGAATCCTGTACATTTCCACATAATAATTTAAAAAGAATTCCAAGAAGTGAAATGGAGATCCTTTCCCATATGTCTGAGGTGGAAGTTCCAAGTTTTCTGTCTCAGAAGTCCAGTGAGGCACTCAGTATTCATGTGTAAAAATTAAAGCTTAATCCAGTGCTTGTTGCTATCTCTAGGAGATTTCCGCTCTCTTAGAGAACAGTTGTTCAGGCTGCTAAATAAAAATGTTTTCACTTTCAGGTGTTCTGAACTATAGTCAGTGCAAGCAGCAAGTCCTTGTGACTGCCAAAATCAGTTTAGATTACTAATGATGAACATAAATATTTTCATAAAAAAAATTGGAATTATGCTTTTTTTGGTAATCTCAACTGTTTATCTCAGGATATGAATATTAAGGGAAGCATGTTGATATATATGCAAAAGACTAGATTAAACATAACTATTAATTCTAATAGAGTAAATATAGAGGTAACTATATTTTGTTACAGGATTTAAATGTATGATGGAGAAACAGAGCATCTGGAATTCAAAGGAAACTTGGCATTAAGTTACAATGGTTTAAGTAGAACACAATGCTGAAATATTAGTTGTGTCTGACCTTACAAATATTTAGGAAAGATTTAAGTGTTACCTTCCGCAAGTACTTACAGAACATGTATACATGGTTGTTCTTTTTCTACATAAAAGCAAATAAGTGTTGTTTGCATAGTATTAAATACCAACTTTTTTATCGTTGATGACTCCTGACAAG
The DNA here is from genome assembly GCA_008711295.1 of Anarhynchus alexandrinus. Lineage (NCBI taxonomy): Eukaryota > Metazoa > Chordata > Aves > Charadriiformes > Charadriidae > Anarhynchus > Anarhynchus alexandrinus. Next base: position 2,629,006 of record VUYV01000067.1, on the reverse strand, counting down.
TATTATCTGTCAAAACACAGTCTGGCTGTATCAGTGGTGTAAGTAGGACAATGCTTTAGCTGGCTCCTCTCTAGACTGTCTTTTTTTTTAAACTGCCAGCATATTCCCAACAGAGCACAGTCATAGGTATAATTGTACATACAAGTATTTACTTGAATTCTTTTCAAGTATGAGTTTATTTCCTTGCTCTTGTGCAGTTCTGTGTATTCAGTAGCATATTGCAAATATTTATAAGCAGTAGATTTTCTCTTAAAAGCTGTGGACTTTGTAATAAATACTTGATGACTGAAGAAGACTGATGTGACAGTCCAGCAGAAGAAAAAGCTGGGATATGAGAAAAAAAGACAGACACATAAATATTTAGAGGAGGAGGAGCATGTAGTGAATGCCTGAAGCTAGCAACAAGACTATGTACTTCCATTTCACTCTGTATTTGCTTCATAAACATTGCTATCAATTATTTTAGCTTGAGCCAGGCACATCAACTGCTACATTAACTATTGATGCCTCATTATCTGAATCTTATAAAGACACATGACTGAATATGAGATAAAAATACAATGGTGCTGGTCAACAGAATAGAGCAGAGGTGGTTATGTGAGACCTTATAAATGAAGCTGTTGCCATGAAAATTGTAGACACCATAGTTTTCATAACAGCTATAGTCATATGTTTTTTCTTTCTAGTTTTGATAACAGCTGTAGTCATAACAGCTATAGTCACGGCTGTCAGTGTTTAAGAGACATTTGGACAATGGCCTTAATAATATGATTTAACTTGGTCAGCCCTGAAGTGGTCAGGCAGTTGAACTAGATGATCTCTGTAGGTCCCTTCCAACTGAACTATTCTATTCTGTTCTATGGTGAGGAAAAACTGGAAAAAATAAAGCAGTTTTATAAAGCTTAACTCTGATGGGATACTCTTTGCTCATGTCCTTGAAAGTGGATGGTAGAGGCTCAGACATCAGCCAAGAACAACGCATCAAGACAAAAATACAAGACAAAAATGTAGCTTCTTGATAACACATATTCCTTCTTTAATACTTTCTCTATTAAAAGCAAAGAAAATGCAGAATATTTAAGAATCAGCTTTTAGAAGTGTCTTATTCACGCTTTTATAGTAACAAATATTTGCCTAGACTAACACGTATTTTCTCAAAAACATAAAATTATGTTAGGGACATGATTTTTTTTAAAGTACACATAATTTAGCTTTCACTGAAGTCTGTGGAGTTTTCCTGTTGACTCTGAAGAAAACAAATTTGCTTGTAACGTTGAGCATGTATCTTTCATGTGGTCCCCAGGAATCTGAACTTCTGTGTGTAGAAGTTAAGGGCCAGGAAGAGCAGTAACCTTATTTTATATAGTATAATATTTCTACAGTCTACTCAAGAATCATATGCTCCAGATCATCATTTGCTGAGTGTGTTTTTTTCCTAGTTGGGATCAGATTTATTTTTTTTAATTACTGTTGGTCTACTGCATTCTTACCATGCATGAGTTCTAAAAAAGCCCCAATTATAATGTGACAGTCAATTTGTTACAACAGTCATTCATCTGTCAAAACAGATAATACTAAATAAATCTTGGAGACCTACAGTAAGGTCCTCTGTTGTAGGTTGGTTTATTTGAAATTACGAAGTAACAAAAATTACAGATTTGGTTTTTCCCGTATGGTTTTTTTTTTTTTGTGAGACTCTAAGCAGAAGGGAACATAATGATAAGTAAAGGGAAGGAGTAGTAATGAAAAGGTAAAGAACAAGTAGATAAATGATATTTCTGCATCAAAGTGGTAGAACTCAATAAGAAGGATAGAGTGAAAGACAATCTGCACAAGAAGTAAAGCCCAAGGCCAAAGGCCAAAGTTCGTGGAAGTCACTATGGAAGTTTTTCCATTTGTTTCAATCAGTGATAGAACTAGTTCTTAAAGAGCAAGTAGTTAAGGAGCAAGCTGAGCGAAGGGGCAGAGAGGCTGCAAATCTGTTCTCATAATTTTTTCACTAGCTGTTTGGCATTGAAGTTACATCCATTGTCAAATAATTGCATTACATGTTTAAATATGTAAACACAATAGAAAGCAACCCTGCAGTTTTATAAGGAGAAATTCATCCCCCGTCTTGGAACAACCTTTCTGTCTATGATTCCTTTGGAGCCGTGTCTTTAGCCTGAATAACCCCCGACATGTCCACAGTTTCATGGGTTATCTGGAAGACTGGGCACATGCATGAGAATATAGTGCTTTTTGAAATGCATGCAGTTGCTTCTGGAATTCTTTCAACAGTGTTTTAGACATACCCTACTGAGTTAGGGAAGAAATATGCAGGGGCTTCTGGAAAACGTTTTGGTTGGGCATGATGGGGCTTCTAGAGGACATTTTGGTTGGGCAAGACCATTTGTGATTGTTAATTTTTAGCTTGCCTAGGGAAGCAAATATGAATATTTGCACTGTGCCCACATCAAAAGTGCTCCTTGACATTCTCACTATCAAAACAAGGCTCATGAGAGTATTTGAGTCTGTAGTGCAACATTCTGATTTTTTTATTTTTTTGCTGTTGTAATGACAAATACTGTACAGGCATTGAACACTCTGAGGTAAATACTACATTCAGAAAATAGATTTTCTGATTTCCTGAAAAAAAAAGTTACTCTTTGATACTAATGAATAAAAGTGCCATCTGGATGAATGTGTTTGGAGATGGAATTTGGAGATTATATTTGTACATTAAGATTGTGTATTATACTTCCTTTGCTTAATAATATCAAATCCTGCATTGACAATGGAAATAATGAATGCCCAAGACACTAAGAAATGCTGAACACGTTTGCAGTGTTTTCTTTTCTAAAAGGTGAAGGATGATACTATCTCATATAGTTGGTGTGTAAGCACATTGTAGTACATCTTTGGTCAAAAAAGTTTAGAAGACAGTAATTCTGAAATAATGAACACTAGATAGATATAATTGCCCCTACTCAATTTGTCATTAGCAGTAAAATCTTGTTATCAGAAGCATTGCAAGAAAAACTGAGATATTTTAAGATAGAGAATTTCTTGTTGTTCAGTAATTTATAGACATTCATATCAGGTCCAGATACCTGACTATTCTTTAAGTGGCTGTTTGTATCTGCTGTAAACTAACAGAAACTTTGTCAGCCAAAACATATTTAAAGTTGTAAGACTGCATATGTGGAGAATAAATCAATTGGCTTGACCATTGTCTTTATCATGTTTTGTTGAATATTCAACTAAGTTCTGTGGCTCATTTTCCTTTCTATCTAATTCTACTTAGGCTCTTAGCTATAATGAAAATTTGACTGTCTCCTGTATTAAGAAAGAAATGTGTATTTATTTTTGTGTAGTCCCACTGATCCATTTTCAGTGTGAGCTACTACTACTTCTAGCCACAACCGTGGCATGTGGTTATGAGCACACAGTCAACAATCTAATATCTCACATGTGTTGTATAGATTCCCTGCAGAGACTCAATATTTGGATGGTGTGGGCAGATCTGAGGAGGTATTGTTTACTGAAAATTTATTGTAAATTTCAAAAATGCTTTCAAGAAGAGGCACAGTTTTTCACAAAATTGAACGTCTATGCATTTATAAAGTCTCAGATTAAGTCTTCAGAAATAATACTGTGCATGGGCAGATGGTTTTATTTCCATGTGAATAGAAACTTCTGCATACTTTATAAGGATCAGTGAAGATTATTTAGGAACCTACATCTAAGTCTGAAAGTTGATAATCTGACTTCCAAAACAAATGGTTACACAAGATCTCAAATAACATGAATCAGACTTGCTAAAATGTGTATATTTGCCACTAAACATATCACTACATATTTATAATTTCACTATTTTAGCTGGTTATGTTTCTTTATAATTTAGTCATGCTTGAATCTGAACCATAGACTGACAGTTATTTTCTGTTTGACTATCTCATTGGTAATTTTTCCTTCATACTTCATATTGCAGAACTATGATAGCTAGGATTACAAGAAGATCAATAACAACTTAAGGTAATAAAAAAAATAAGTATTTTGATCTATGTTAGAAGATACAGAAAAACAAATATTTTGTTGCTGGTCATTATTTGTATTCTCAGACATTGTAGAAAGAGAAATGAGAAGAATAACTTTTGCTCTGGACAGAATAAAACAGAAAGTACTTGTCTCCCAGAAGAATGCTAGAAGACAGGCATGAAACATCTGAAATGCTACTTGTCCTAACCCAGTGCTGTATTTTTCAGTCCTTCACCATGATGTCTCTTTGTTTTCCACAGTAACTTTCCTATGTTACCTAATTTGCATGGTGATAATGATATGCTACTAATCCCCTTAAAGAAGCCACAAAAGTGTTTCTGGTACTCATAGTTTAACAAAGAAAGAGTTTACACTTGCATATGTTTTTAGATGTATTTTAAAGAAGCCTTTCAGATGAGAATAAAATTCTTGTTTCTCACTGGTTATTTAAGCAAACAAGTACTATATTTGAAGTCATGTGGCACTGAACTGAATGTAAAGCAGAAGTTTTCTAGGCATATACATTTAGAACTGTTTTAACTTTGGAGTTCTTTGTTTGATTTTTCCAGAGATGGGATAATGACCTCAGGCATAACATGTAGGCACGTGTTGCCAAGTTCATAACACCATGGTGCTCATTTCTAGAGTGCACACACACACCAGCTGCTCACAAAGAAATGTCAAAGCGAAGGCCTAATGAGAGGAGTAACAACAGGGCAAGCACTGTACTGTGAGATCTCCAGAATACTTTCCCAGATTTATATCATTTGCAGCTGAGGGCAGGTTTTCAACTTCAACTTCAGCTTATATGCTACTCCTAAGATAAAGCGTTTGTGTTCCACAACTGGTCCAGTCACTTTTGAGCCCATGTAAAATTTTAAAAAATCATAGCATGGACTTCCACCTGCTTTGGGTTTTTTTTTTACATTTATCACTGAGGACATCACCAGCTGATATCCTCACCTCCACAAAGACCTACATTATATAAAAAATCAGCCTTGCTACCCCTTTTTCAACAACAAAGAAAGTATCTAGATCTTTGTAAACATGCCAACCTCATATGTGAATGTGCTCGTCTGCATGCAAGCAATGAAATAAATAAAAGAACGCATACATGATCTTAATTAACTACAAGCTACTGATCCAGATGCACTTAAAAAGCTGAAAACAGATGTGACCAATTCCAGTAGTAAATTTAGTGGACTCATCAATTCAAGTGTTTTCTCCAAGTAAGAAGGAAAAATTAAAAGGTATGGATACTACTGAATGCAAAATACCTTTTAGGTTCTCTTAATGACTCTGCTTCTGAGAAGAGCAGGAGCACATTATACATTGTCCTTGCAAAATTGTTCTGTTGTCATTTTTGCACAGAACGTATCCTTGAGTAAGAATGTAACCTGCCTACCTCCTCTTTTTCCATGAGTCAGTTGTGACTCATGATTGTTGTACATTGTCCTCCAAAAGTGAGTTATTTTATGAGTATAAAATGTGCTGTGTATGAAGAAGTATGACACAAGTCAAAGTCACAGTAGATATTATTAGAATGTTCACATGGAAGGTTGTACATTAACAGAATTTTAAGTGGCTTGTGACATCTTCTGGTTTGAAAAAGATGATGCTGTGCATGCCGAAGATAAGTAATATATTTGTTTTTCTGACAGTGTGGTCATTTTGTAATGTAGTAATATAAGTTATATAATTTGATTATTTTGTATCCTTAGTGTCCTTCAGGATCCTTCTTTTAATTTCTAGTAGTAAAATTGATACTGGTATCTATTTAGACAGTTATTGGAGATTTACATTCCTTTCCACTATGTCTGACCGTTTTTCCCCAAAAAAACTTCTGCAGCTTGTTGCTTCTGAAAGGAATTTTTGCACTCATTATATACACAGTTGTTGGAAGCAGTTGTGAGAGTAGGTTTACATTGAATATGGATAAAACACTGATGGCTGCGCTTGCCTGGTCTTGAATACACTGACATTGATGGCGCTGTTCTTGTAGTAATAATACACATGTTCAATTAACTGAGAATTTCTATTAAAATTCAATTGCTACTACACAAAAATTTCTACTGATTTTAATTTAAAAAAAATTCCAAAATTAATCTGATTGCATAATCATCCTTTAAAATGTTATTTATTATCAATTATTTTTTAAATCATTATAGTTTGTAATTTCCATGAAAGAGAAGCTCTTTTAAATGTTTTCAGTCTTTATTTCCACAGTTTTAGAAGAATATTTTGGAACCATTTAATAAAAATGCATCTTTGAAAAAATAGTTTGTTGGGAAAAAATACAAATCTGTATTAGGAACAGAGGTTGCATTATATGAAGAAAGAAATTCACTAAAAATTCTTGTTTTGACAGCCAGACCTGTTTTTCAGAGCATGTCATGACTGGGATATTGGTTTTGTTAAGAAAAAAAATAACATTAGACAAGTTGAAGACTTTTTTTTACAGACATTGAAAACTTTTTGAACACCCTAATGAAATGTTTATAGTTTTCATTTAGAAATAGTCTTCTGTTTTGAATTTGCCTATTTGAAAAGAAAAAGATTACCTTCAGCTGGAATAAAACATTGCAGCTGAAATGAAAAGAAGGTTTGGTCTGCTTTTTGTTATCAAGGAAATCAGAAAAAAAATCCCTTTTTGGTGTAAAAGGTAAAAACAGTTTATTAGAAATTAAATTTTAGAAACATTTAATTGCTGAACTTTAATTTTAAAGCAGTGAAATCAGAATGAGTATGTTCTGTTACCTCCCATTGTCTATTTCACTGAATTCTTCTTGCTTATGTAAATATGATGATTTCAGAAAGAAAAGTACTGAGGACTCTGGCAAGCCATTCACATTCCACTTTTTGTAATGATTACTTTAGGAGGATATGCCACATATGTGCTTTCTTTTGTTTTTTATGAGACATAAAATAGATGGGCGTAAATCTAATAAAGGTGTAAAAATTCCTATCTGTCCATTTCTCTTCTGTTTTAGTAAAACAATGAATAGTGGTTCTTCTGCCGTCTTATTATGTCTCTTGTTACCTTTCTTTCCGAAATACACCTCCTGGTCATACATGTCAATTCCAACTTTACTTAGCACTATTCAGTGATAGAGTTGCTTGCCTCTGTTCATAGCTTGAGAGAAAAAGAAAAGGAAATACTATGGTGTGGTTTTATCTTTGTAATCTACCTTTTTTTAAAGTCAAAGTATTTAGAAATAAGGAGGGCATGCTTCTATATAATTAGTTGTTGTTCTGTGGTTTCAAATCAAATGTGTTTCCTGTTTTTTTTACTTGAACTCAGCCTATATGCCCATATAAATTTCCAATAGTTAGATATTTTGTACCTGGTTTATTTAAGAAACTGTCAGTGGATTATTTAAGGAGCTTTCTCTGCCCTTTACCATCTAACCAGTCAAGTCTCGTAGAATCTTAGAATAGTTTAGGTTGAAAGGGACCTTAATCCAACCCCCCTGCCATGGGCAGGGACACCTTCCACTAGACCAGGTTGCTCAAAGCCCCATCCAACCTGGTCTTGAACACTGCCAGGGATGGGGCATCCACAACTTCCCTGGGCAACCTCTTCCACTGTCTCACCACCCTCAGAGTAAAGAATATCTTCCTAATATCTAATCTAAATCTACCCTCTTTCAGCATCCTAACCCTTTGTCTCCAAAAGTAATTAATGCACTGCATTTGACATTAGCAGCTTTATTTTTGAGTCAAATTCTAATGGGATGTCTTTTCTACAACTAACATGACATATACAAACCTTTTGGCTTGGAAATGTAATTAATATTCTGTTTGGATCTTGAGAGACAGTTGGCCTTTAGGACCTTCTGGAACTGCATAGGACCATTTCTTCTTAAGCTTTGGATAGAAATCTTCTGACACTTATTTTATCACATTCTGTAAATCTGCAGTTCAGTGAACTAATGCAATACCTTCCAGTTCCTTCCACATTTTGGGCATAGCAGGAAGTAGACCTTACTTCTCATTTAGTAACTATGAGGTACTCGGCGTTTCTGAGCACATGGAGAGGAAGGAAGGAAAACAGACTATAGTGGAAAGGTATGCAACCTCAGCAAAACTGTTGGAGTACATTGGGAATAACACATAAGATGTTCTCAATTCTTGCCTTATGGCGTTTTTGTAGAGAGTTTAGTTTCAACTAATTGAAGCAGGTTGCCAATTAGCATCTCAAAATATAACATGAAGTTTATTTTAACAATGTTTCATACTTTTTCAGTGTTCTATACTAGGGTAAAACGTTACGGAAATTAAAATGCAATATTTCTACAGAGCGGTTTATGTAATTTTAATTTTTTTAAATTACAACCTATTTGTTGGTAGGAATGCCCCTGAAACAATGAAATTCTTAATTTGTCTGGCTATTCCCTATAGAAAATTTTTCTTCTCCTTCATATTAAACTGCCTGCTCTGAGAAACCGAGAAATTTGTATTTTTTCCTATCTCAAACAGATAGATGTCACTTCCATGCCTACTTTCATAAAAAATTTAAAAACATTTTGCAAAAGTTAATCTGAGGAGCAGTCCTACAGTAGGACATCAAGGAGTGAGGAGACAACCCACTGTAAATCTTTTCTTACTTCCTTTGTTCAGGGTCTCTCAGCTGGTAGAAACATTGCAGGAAAATTGAGGGTCATCTTATGACTGCATTCAGTCAGTGATGAACAGATTGTCTTTGTAGATTGCAGATGGTTTTTTCTTGTTCTAAACTGTCTCCTGCCTTTCACAAAGGGAATATGAGGACAGTGAAGCAGTGCATTTTTTTAAAGGAAAAAGGTCTTAAATACCCCAAAGCCTATGTCTCTCATGTATTATATGAGTAGTCAAAATATTGACCACTGTTGCATCATTTCTATTTAGTTTTTAAATTATACTGTTTTTTAAAGTGATTGTTACAAGACAGGTACCTAATTAGAAAACGTAGAGGTTTTTTTAATTAGAAGTAAGGGTGGCCGTATTTTGAAAGAGCAGCCTTCTTTGGAAGGTATAACTTGTGCTTACAGGATAAAAGCACACATACAATTCTTTCTGGTGAGTTACATATAATGGAACTTTGTACTTTGACCTACCTGCTTATGAATTTAAATAGAGCAGTGAGGAATGGCAGTTTACGTTTACTTCTACTAATTCAGTTTGCAGAAGTGGTTTGAATATATATAAAAAAAAGTGGGACTATGTGCTTGGGAGTCTGTACTAGGGGTGTGAGTGCACAGCAAGAAAGTGAGTCTTGTAAAACAAGACACTGGACCGTGATTTAGAAAAGCTCGGTAGTACTTGGATCTGCCTCTGATGCCCTATGAAACCATAGGTCAATGTCCTGGTTTGAGGAAAACAGGACTTAAATTTGCTATTCATCAAATTTGTGGAATTGTTTGCTTTCTGTTTCTTTACCTTTTCAGTGTTTCTCAGGTATAGCCCAGGCTTTGATCTAACTGGTCTCTCATTTCCTCTGTCGCTCAAGAAAACGCAATCTCTTCATAGACCAAGATGCACATTATTCTAGTTTCTTAATAGAGCTCTGTTATGGTATACGGTAGTCTTCCAAAGAGAACAGCAGAGTGCTATCCGCATGTACTGTTTGAAACTCGGCTGTAAATGTATTTTAAATAAAACTTTGAGCTGACTTTTGGAATAGACTGTGTGAACATTCTCATATCAGATTTAAATACTTTTTCTTGTTCTAACATAGGAGCAAAGTTTTACCAAGATACCTGTTATAATAAAGCTTTTAAGTTACTTTTGAGAGGTGAGATGGGGAGAAAATTAGTGTTGACAAAAGGGAAAGATAACCTGTGCAGGACCAGGAAGGTTTAATACCAGTTCTGGGTGACACTAAGTGAAGCTGAAACTTCTGATTTATGCTACAGGCAAATGAGCACTGTAGGGTTTAGGTTGTGGAAACTACTTGTGAGGTAGCTAAGAAAGTAAGATTTGTATTTCATTGCTTCCTTGGTTGGTTCATTGCACAGCTGAGTATTTTGAAAGATGTACAATACATTTGGAACATTCAGTATTGCAATAAATATTAGTACTTGTGCAGCAGTGACTCTCAAGGAATGGAGCTATATATCTTTTATTAATATATGGTAATGAAATAATTTCAGTTTACAAATTAATATGTATCTTAAATCCATCTTTATAACCACAGGAAAATTTATACAGCATATAATCCATAGTTCATGTTAATACTGATTCAGTCATTGACCCCAATCAAGTTTATGGTAGGTCCAAATAAGTCTTTGTAGTGTCCTAGTATGGGTGGATACTTTTCAGGTGTTCTTCCTTTCATCAAGCTTTCTCAGAAAAATGATGCTTGTTTTAAGACTTTTCGCAAAAGTCTTTTCTTCTTGCATCTTTTGTCTGTTCCATTTAGGTGTCCATTAATTTTCTGCTTATTTTTGGACTATTAAAAAAAGGGAACTGTTTGCTCTCTTTTCTGAACATCACTTACTGTTAAGTTTAGGTGTGTAAAATTTCTAGCTGCCTTAAAGCAATAAAAAAAGAGCCACAGGTATGATATGCTGAAATAATTGAATAGCTGTAGTAAAAAGCAAAGCTCTCGTGAGACCCCACCTGGAGTACTGTATCCAGCTCTGTAGACCCCAGCATAAGAAGGACATGGATCTGTTGGAATGAGTCCAGAGGAGGGACACAAAGATGACCAGAGTGCTGGAGCACCTCTCCTATGAAGACAGGCTGAAACAGTTGGGGTTGTTCAGCCTGCAGAAGGCAAGGCTTGGGGGAGACCTTATAATGGCCTTCCAATACCTAAAGGGAGTCTAGAGGAAAGATGGGGAGGGACTCGTCATCAGGGAGTCTAGTGATAGGACAAGGGGTAATAGTTTTAAACTGAAAGAGGGCAGATTCAGATTAGATATTAAGAAGAAATTCTTTAGTGTGAAGGTGGTGAGACACTGGAACAGGTTGCTCAGGGAAGCTGTGGATGCCCCATCCCTGGAGGTGTTCAAGTCCAGGCTGGATGGGGCTTTGAGCAACCTGGTCTAGTGAGAGGTGTCCCTGTCTATGGCAGGGGTGTTGGAACTAGATGATCTTTGAGGTGCCTTGCAACCCAACCCATTCTATGATTCTATGATTTGGCACCATTGGTTAATGCAAAACTGTGTGGTAAAATGATTTGCATTGCTATTAAATAGGTGTATTTAATGTACAAATTCATTTTACTGTTACACAGTCTTGGCAGATTTCTATGGTCTTTCAGTGAGTATTCAAGAGCAATGCAAAAAATATAAGATGAGCTTTCAAAGTTATATTCTTGTGGCATTTATATGATTTTTTTTGTATTTTAAATATTAGCAATCTTCATATTTAGGGTGGCTGTGTGGTGCATATACAGAAGATTTTTATTACTTGATGATTTTTAAAAAATACAAATAAATAATGCAGTAGATGTTTTTAACATATGGGCGTCTAGTGTCAAGGTACTACAAGATCTGGCAGCTCCTGGGGTCCAGGGGTCTGGCAGGGCAGGGCCTGGTGCCAGGGCCCATCCCAGCCCCAGCCAGGTGCAGGGCAGCCAGGGGGCACAGAGGCAGCCCCAGCCCCAGGCCTCGGGCACCTCCATGGGGATGGCCTGGGACATGGGCCCAGGGGTGGCCTGGCTCAGTGGGGCCAATGGCTAGGCAGGGCAGGGCTGTGGGGAGCTGGAGACTGGCCCTGCTTCAGTATCACTGGTGTGGGGGCTGAAGGTCCTGTGAGGGGCTGACATGGGGTCCTGGGCGGGGGGCGGGTGGGGAGAGCCCCAGGGAGGGGTCAGGGACAGTCAGGGTCAGTGGTGACATAGGGACCCTGATTTATTGAGTTCTCAAGGGAAAGAGAAAAATCTACAAATGCTGCCATTTTAACCTTTAACAAAAAATTCTGTAACTGATATTCTGTAATTCACAGAAAGAAAACTTCAGTGTATTTTCCAGGGTGGAGTTGATAGTATTGTGATCTGGTGAGTTTATGAAATAGTAGGATTCCGCTGCTTGCACTGGGCTATAAAAGATTACAAATATTTTGTGAAATGTAAAAACCTCTTTATTTTGCATATATTAATGGCTCATGCTTTGTGATGAATTTCTTTTTTGTGCATTTATCCCCAAATTTGAAATACATAATTCAGAAGGAATTTCACGATCCATTTTCTACACTAACAGTTATATTCAAAAGCTATGATTTTACAGGTTATAGCAAGTGGTAAGGTCTTCTGTTCAGCCTATTTGTATTCAGCAAGCTTCAAATAGCTGGTAGGGCAGTGCTCTTTTGAAGAAGCGGGGGGCCTTGGGGATCGCAGGTAGGTAACATTGTTAGAAGTTTAAGAAAACTTAAATACTGTCACCCAGAGACTTAAAAATCATTTGTCTGCCTTTTTAAGCTCCGTTAGCAAGATGATGAGCCTAATTATATATGCCCGAGTGACAAAACAGTATAAATTAGTGTGTTTTATTATCAATAACCAATTAGGTTATAACTGAGGTTCGTTAGAGATGACAATTCTCATTGAGATTTTAAAACAAAAATACTTCTTGACTAAAATGAGTCTTGAAATTCCTTCATATGGGATCTAAATTAGTCATTAATATACTAGTGAACTTGGTTACAGATGATCTTATCTAGTGGTTTATAGCTTAATGATCTGAAGGTGTTCCTTTTATTATAACAGAGATACTTCATGTAATTACTTGACTGAAGGGATATAATGTACTTTGGCTTATAAACCATATATGATTTTTACAGTCTTTGTTACATCAGGGTTTTAGTCGTTGTCTAACATGCAGAAAAAAAGGGCACTTCATTTAATAAGGAAGAAGAAAATCATTGTAAGGAAAAATGCAGTATTTGTCCCTGTAAATGATGGTTAATCACTTTAACACTTTCAAATGACTGCCCTTCCTTTCAAAGCATTTTAGGTTGGTGGGATACAGTCTTAATGTGACAGCCCTAATTATAAAAGTGTCACTTCTGGAAACTAATAAAAAATTTCATTAAGAGTTCAGTGATTATATTTGTGAAGATTTTCTAGCTAATTTAAGTTGCAAAGGTACAGGATGCTATTAAGTGGTAATCTCATGCATTTTAATAGTTGTGTAATTCTGGATTCTGGATAATTTCAAGGAGATTGTTAAATAAATTCTATGATACGGTTAAAGATGCTTTTAACACAGTAGACCGTTCATACTGCGTTCATTGTCAGCTTCCAAATATAAATTGCAAAACAGGTACAGGTTAAATCACTTGAGAGGCTGGGTGATTAACCTAGTTAGCAGGCTCATACAGTCATTGCTACTCCACATAACAGCAGTCAGATGGGCATACATCAGTAGGGCTACTTTGTGTCCTGGTGGGACAGGCTGCCCTCATTCTTTGGGGCATCTGCATCATCCCTATTAGTTTCACTGACTTTAAAAAATGGCCCAGATCCTTAAAGGTGTATAACTGTCTTCAATTTCTCAAAAAGGTTAAGCTTCATATGTACTGTTAAGTCCAACCAGACATGTTATCCAAACCTCCAGTCTTCCTCTGTGAGCCCTGTGCCTCAACTTTCACATCCACTGGCTTCAGTTAAATAGTCCTCACTGTGCCAGTAATTAGCTCAGAGTGGCTAGCAGCTGCAGTCTCTGCAGCCAACAGCCTACACTGCTGCAAGTTCTTGGAAAAGGAACCTGGATTCTCATCTAGTCATTGTCTGTTTCGGAGGAAATTAAAAACCTATAATTTTGCTTTATTGCTTTAATGCTAAAAAATACAAACCTGTTATAAAATGTAGGTCTCTAGAGTACCATATGGTTTTTTTTTTTTGCCTACAGGCTGGCCAACTGAGTATAATTGGCTGAAAATGTATGTATTTTTTGGCTTCTCAGGCTGCTCAAAACTGATGCTGAACTGAGTACAGGAGAGGTCATAGAAAGAGCACAGTACATTATGCTGGCTGTTCATCTCCTCTAGGCAGAGTTATGCAAATATATATAACTTTGCACTTTGTCATCTTTCTTCTGAGTGGATGTATTTCAAAGAAAGTCGGTCTTTCCTAATTTGTAGTCATGACTTGGCTTGTAGTCTAGGTCACTTACTCTGTGACCAGCCTTACTTACGGAATGCAGATGCATGTAAAGTAAAACTAACTTTTGGGAGTTGTATCATCTGAATTTGTTTTCCTGGTTTTGTGGGCTTGTAGTAATGTTCACATGAAATGGAACCAACTAAAAAAACCCAACCAAAACAACAGCAAACTTAATCTTGCTCATCACTAGTGAACAAGTCTTCAGTAAGTCCTCCCTTTCCCTAAAGGGAGAACTCTGTATCGGGAGTATATAGGTACTTCTCGTTATATATATGTATATGTACAATTGTCACAGAAACACTCTAACTCTTACCATTATGGAGCTCTGGTAAAGTAATAAGTGTCCTTAAAGAGCTTTTGAAGTATAGACTTAGACTTACAATAGCTGTTAGTTGAGTGTTATAGAATCTGAATAGATAATCTAACATAGGAAACACATTACCAGCTTCTTAAAGACTGGATATGGTCATCAAAGTCAACCAGAAGACAGGACAACAAAATCTTGAAATCTCATCTCTAGTAAATCTTTTTGTTCTAGACTAGAATGGGGAACTGAAGTCACTAGGTCAGATGCGGCAACATGCTGATGTAAAATGTGTCAAAAAATATTTTGAGAATTTTTTTTATTTTTATTTTTTTCAAAATTGGTGGTCCATTAATAAGCTACCTCCCGTTTTCAAACCTATTGAAATTATCTGTATTTTAGATGCTAAAAGGATATCCTAAACAGCAAAAAATAATTTCTTGGATAAATTGAGATTAACCTTAATCTGTAAAAAAAGATACAGGGATAAGATTTCTGCTTTCTAATGGACTCACTAGTCTCCTAGCAAGACCTACAAGTTGAGGTAAGGCTAATTTGGACATGAGGGAAGATTCTTTGAGTACAGTCAGTGATGGTAATAGATAACTGGTGAGACAGTAAGAAAAATTGTCAAGGAATTTGGTAGATTCCTAATTTTTTTAAGTTAAAGTGGTTCTTGTTGAGAAGTAAGACTTCAGCCTTTTTCAAGCTTTTCTCAATAAAAGGTTGCATTGCAGTTAAAACACAGTGCTCCAAAATATTGGGAAGGTAGGAGGAGGATGTAATAATACGAAGTTATGTCAAATGGAGTTGTAAACTGGACATATAGGTTAAGAAAGGCTTATTGCAAGACAGTTTACTTAACAATGAAAGGATGGAAAATGACATCATGCATTCTGAGGTACTGAAAATAAAAATGTAAAGACTATAACTGAAAAGGGACATCTGTTTTGAAGTAACAAATGAAGTTTGCAACTGATGATGAAATATGTAACATGGTATTGCGTACGAATTTTTTCATTAGAAACTTGAAATGTAGAGGGCATCCCGTGGTATGATAGTGCTTGATATCATTGCAAGAGATAAAAGATTAGGGAAGTCATATAACCATAAAATTTAGAGTGCACTTGAACATTGCATGTTCATGAAAAAAAATAACGATTTGTTTTTTGTGTATAATTAGAATGGGAGGGTTAGGCTGCATGTGAATAAAAGAAATTTAGTCCATCTTGAATGTAATTGAAAAAGCTGCTATAATACAAATATTCTGTTGAAAAGGTTTTTATATAAAATCACGTGTAATAGTATCTTAGCAACTATATGAGTGAAAATCAGGATAGGCATGCAACTGTTTCTTTCATTGTTTATGATGATACACTGTGGGTAGGAAAATGAATCTGAACTTCTTTCCAAAAGGTTGTGTTACATTTCTTCATCTGCTTACAATCTGAACTCTAAAGTTCTGCATAAAAAATGATGTGGGTTGTTCTAAAAGGCTATGTGAGGCTTCTGTAACAGAGAGATTTTACAAAAGTAAGGTCCATCAGTAATAATTCTTGGCACAAAATCAAACATTCAGTAGGTGTGCTGTGAAGCGGAATGGCTATGAGAAAGGCCCACAGGGGGAGGACAGTAAAAGTAGCAAGCAAACTGGAAGGGAGTCACACTGATACATAAAGGCACAACTTAAAGCATTACAAAACAAAAATAATAAAAAAATCCCTAATAAGCAAAATGGTTCCTTTGTGGATCAGTGGTTCGTTTTGCTGTTGCTTTGTAACCAGTTCATTTTCAGGGCCCTAAATGTATTAATGTGTTATAACAGTAGTCTGCATGTAAATGTTTCCCTATTCTACTCCTTTTGTTTCTCTGTTATAAATTATGTATCAGTATTAATAAAATAAAGCTTTTCTCTTTAGAGCATATTTTTAACACAGTGTGGGGACAGGGAAGCAGTAGAGTCAGCCTCACACACAAACTCAGCTCCTGCCATCCCATTGTACTGCACGTATGCTTAAAGCAAATCCCATGGGCCTATGTATAAATAGAAAAAGCAACTTCATGAAGTGTTCAGCCTCATGTTGTTTGTTTGTGGAATGAGAACGTGACCTATTCCAGAGTCACAAAATTACCTAGTTTAGGAGGAAGGATTTTGGCAATTAAGTAATTTTTGATAGTTTGGTTATTTTACTCTTATATTATTATCTTGGCTTTTGGGGGAAGTAAAGAAGTTTTTGATTTGATGCATTTTACTCAGTGCAGAAGTAGCTGGCAATCAAGAAATGACAGAGTGATATTTGACATTACTGATTTGTATCTCAACCTCATTGTGTACTTTTCTTCCTCAGATTGTTGATTTATTGCTTTCAACCCACATCAACAGCTGTGTGACACAGTTACCTCAAGGTCCCTTTAAATTATACATATCTGAATGTTCTTTTTTTTTTCTTAATTAAAAAAGTGCTCCTGGCACTTATAGATATGCTTCAGTGCAGATAAAAATTTTGCTGTTTTGGTTTGAGAGAAAGTTCTTTGCATAAGAAAAGCAATATCTGCAAATGTCATGAAGTATTAATTAACTAATATTAACTAAAAAGTGGCTGGTGATGGAGTAAAGAAACAATGTTAGAAAATGATTTGGAATGAAATCACAGGTGCTTTTTTTCTTTTATTTTTTACTTATTTATAGAAAACAGACTTGCATCCAACAAATGCTCGGTTTGCATGTTCTTAAAATGTGAAGCACTGGGCTGGCTAGCTACACCTGAGTGGCTTTGATGGCAGGGAGGGAGAGAGAAACCAACTGACAAGCAGAAAACGAGGCATGCAGCAGTGTACGGGAAGAGGCTTGGTGGGCTGACTGGTTGCAGGCTTGTGTCAGGGAAGAAGTTGGCCTAGCCCAAGTTATTACTTTGGAGAGAGCCTGTTATCAGATGGTGTCCACTGTCAACAGGATTTTTTTGCCCTCAGTCTACTTGCAGATGAAGGAGCTTCGAAGTGGGATTCTGCAGCACCTGAAGTTAATTTTTTCCTGAAGAAGTCACATAAAAGTAGCGGAAGGAATAGCAGGGAGTGGTAGAAAAATGGTTATAGCTGCTCTCATCTTGGTTGTAGAGCAAACTTGTGCTTCCCTGCTGGCTCTTATGGGACTGGTTACTGAAGTCTGAGTAATATATCAAGAGTGGTGTTGCCATGAAAGCAGGAAGATGTTGCTGGAGATCTGTTGATTTCCTTGTAAACTACTGGACAGTGAAGTGGTGAGATGGTGTCCTGTTGTACCATTGTCACTCTTCTGCCTCAACAGTTGCTACCTCAGACTTTTTTTCCCCAGTACTTCACTGTGTTAATGCTCTCTTTGCTTCATCTCTCATTTGCTTTCTTGTGGCAATGCTGATGTTTTCATTAGCTTAGATTAATTTAACAGTGCTCCATGCTGATTTAACTGTAGTTACTCTAATTTTTTAATAAAAGTTCTTAGGCATGATTTTTTCAGGTATAAATTCACAACACTATGTTTTAAAAGCTCTTATTTTTATTCTGTTCTTCCTTACTGTAAAGAATCTATATCTGTTGTCTGTCAGCCTTATAAGTGACCTAACTTGTCGAGAGAACTTACCTCCTTCCCTGGGGAAAGCAAATTGCCCATAACTAAATTTCAACTCCCCGTTTGTGTGATTTCTTGATTATACCGATAATTTGCTGTTCTTTATGTTAAGCTTGTGATTCAAAATCTTGATGAAGTATTGTTTCTGATCAGAATCACCAGACAAAATAGCTTCTGTAGGGCTATCTCATTTCATTATGTTGGTCTAAAACATATCTAGTTCTGATACCAGGCTATGTGCTGGTGGCAGTGAATTCAGAAATATATTGCTTTCTTCTATACGCAAAAGAATTACATTAGAAAAAGAAAAGTAGTATCAGGATGGGCCTGTCTTGTTTCTTTTCCTGTTCTGTTATAGAACTGGTGTTAGCCTTGCCTCTAGTAATAACAGGATGGATACCTGCACACTCTGAAATTTGTATTACTTTCAAAACCTGTTAGTCTCTCTTTTAATTTTAATTTTTCTTCAAAAAGGACGTTTTCAGTTACCTTAAATTTTCTTCTCATAGTCTGGATGTAATATATTTGTTTTGTGCCTTATTGTAGTCAGGTAATGATAGCTGTCTGCTACCAGTGGTCTGTAGAAATACATATATTTTTTCTAATACCACCTCTTTTAATATTTCAAATTCATATTAATGTTTAATATCAAATGAAGAAGTTAAAGCCTTGTAGTCATACGTTTATGCTACCACTGAATTTCTGAAAAGAATGAAGTATTTGGGGTTTTGCTTACTGATGCATAGTTTCAAGTGCTTTTCTAGAAAAGCATTTGCTCAATATTCAGTATCTAGTTCCGTAGAAATAATTCAATGAGCACTCAAATGTCCTTGTGGAGCTGATGCAGATTCTACAGTTTTGTGCTGTATTATCTTTGAATATATGCCACGTCCTCTGAAGTTGATTATTATATTCTCTATTATCATTAAGTTATACAGCCCCATTAATTAACTTTGTTACAATAAGATCTCTCCACGAAGTAAACTGCTTTGGATGATGATACAATGTATGTAGAGGGCAAATGGAATGGAGAGAAATTTTATGTTTTAAGCTTCTGTTCATGTTTAAGATCAATATAGATTATTGTCTGAACTTATCCTTACAAGAATCTAACATGAACAAATCAAATAATGTAAGAAGCTTGATTAATCTCATATGCAGACCAACAACTCTAAACTTAAATTCTGATAATTTTGTTACATTTTATTTTATCTATTTGTTGTAGAAATTTGTATTCAGTTGAATACACCACCAGGACAACTTTTTGTAGTAGTTTGGTGAGAGGAGTTTTTCTTACTGTTCAGGCTGTAGCTATACAAATTTTTAAGTGATGAAGCTAGGGTGGTATTTCTAATAGAAAAGTAAATCACTGTTAGTTTTCCCCTAGTTCATAATGGAAATGTTTGAGGTTGCAAATTCTGAGTTTTATATTGAAATTGTTCTATGATTTGTATTTTGACACTATCATATATGCTGCCACTGAAAGTAGTAGGTTGATGCACACATAATATCTTGCTACGGAAGCTGAGCTTCAAAAGTACAAAAGAAGAGGAATACTAAACCTGAATTGTAGGTTTGTAACAGTGCTACCTAATATGCAAGAGTGCAGCAAATAACCTAAAGAAATATTGAAGAGAAGCTCTTGGATTTGGCAGCCTTTTTCTTGTGCTTCCTTATTGTGATAAGTAATGGGCTAAGAGTTCTCCATTATTTTTCTTAAGGATTTTTTTTTCCTAGCCATGTAGAACCAGGCAGTTGAAGATGTTTCTGTTGACTTGCATTAGAGTCTGGAGTTCTGATAATGAAGTTTTCTCTCAGAATGTAGCATATTTACTATCTTCTCGAAACATAACACTTAAAAGATCATTAGTGCTAGGCAGCATGCTGCAGGTGTGCTATCAGGAGGTCAGAAAATGAAACAAAAATGCCTTTGTGAATACATGCCAACATGTTTTTTGGTTTTGCTTTTTTCTTTAGCTTCCTACTGGTACATGAAGCAATTCTGAAAAGACTTTCGATTTCTCTTTGTGATTGTTTTACACTTAGAAATCTCAGCAATGTCAGGTGTTTTCTTAAATGAATTAGCCTGTACTTTTACCTCCAAACCTACATTAATACATTAAAATTTAAAGAATTGGATAGGGTCTTGCTGGTTGCAGTGAATGGGTAGGAAGAACAACATGTTCAATTATTATTAAAGCAGACAGTTTTTTGATGAGGAGGACTATCTCCAAGAAATTTCTGCCTTGGGGGGGTGGGGCAGTGGGAGGGAAACAGGAGGGTATCATGCCTTAGACTTAGCAGCTAAATGAAGTTTTATTTTTCCCTCTGTCTTAATGTGCAGATTAGGTACATTTGCACAACTGTAGACAGTGTCAGTTCTGCATGATCACAGGAATGCAGATTGTCTATTTCAGTGACAAACTTCTTCATTCTTTCCCTGTTGTGTACTACATTAAAGCAATGAGATGTGTAGTTTGTCTAAACTATTCTTGTTCTAATAATGTACTATCCACAGAACTCATAACAGGAAGAAATTGAACTGTTTTGTCTCCAACTGTCTGCCTTTCTTACTTTAACAAGATAATTTAAAAACAAATAACAAACAGAAAAACTGCTGGTCTTAAAAGTATGGTAATTTTTTCCTCAGCTCCTGCAAGGGAACATTTCTAGCATATCTATATCAAGTGTTTTTAAATGTCAGTGACCTAAGGACACTCAATAGTATTCAAAATCAAAGCCAGTAGTGTTTTACCTGAGGCTTTTTACTAGTCTGGAATCCTTTTGTTCTTTGTTCTGTTTCTTCTTTAACTATAGAAGGGTTTTTTCAAGGCCCATGGATGTTTGCATATGTTACCTGTGTGCATGGCAATATCTTAAATTCTGGCCCTGATCAGAATTACTGTGGATACATCTATTCAGCTGTGAACATATTTAATGACAGCCTGGTTTTGTCTGTCTTCTTCACTTGGATCAGGAAATGTACACTGTGTTCTTCCTCAAATCTAGTAGTATTTTAGTCATCTGCTTATTCCTACTAGCACAACAGACTTATTTCCATAGGAGAGTCTTTGACTGCAGAGAAGAAAAATGGTCAGCAGACTCTGCTGTGTACTGCATGGCTGTCAACATTAAATTGAAACCTCAGTTTAATAAAAGGAAATCACATGGGCCATTGTTAGTCGGACGCTTTTGGTCTGAACTTAAGAAGACTTCAAAATTTTTTATTATTAGAAATTGGTAATACATCCTCAACGACAACAACAAAAGTTATTTAAATTAATAAACCAACTGGATAAAGATAAAATATAGAATCATAGAATCATTTAGGTTGGAAAAGACCCTTAAGATCATCAAGTCCAACTGTAAACCTAACACTGTGAAGTCCACCACTAAACCATGTCCCTAAGCACCACATCTACCTGCCTTTTAAATACCTCCAGGGATGGTGACTCAACCACTTCCCTGAGCAGCCTGTTCCAATGTTTGATAACCCGTTTTGTGAAGAAATTTTTCCTAATATCCAATCTAAACCTGCCCTGGCACAACTTGAGGCCATTTCCTCTTGTCCTAATGCTTGTTAGCTGGGAGAAGAGACTGACCACCTGCCTCGCTACAGCCTCCTTTCCAGGTAGTTGTAGAGAGCGATAAGATCTCCCCTCAGCCTTCTTTTCTTCAGGCTAAAAAAAACCCAGTTCCCTCAGCCACTCCTCATAAGACTTGTGCTTGAGACCCTTCACCAGCTTCATTGCTCTTCTTTGGACACGCTCCAGCACCTCAATATCTTTCTTGTAGTGAGGGGCCTAAAACTGAACATGGTATTCAAGGTGCAGCCTCACCAGTTTACCATATTAAAGGTGGAGTGGGTGGCAGTATGTGTTGTTCAGATTGCCTGATAATTTTGACTGCCTAAGGAATGCTGAGAAGTTTTTAAGCACTGGAATGCAGCTTAATTTTATTTCTCTAACACTGAAGTAGTTCTGATTGTCATTCTATTTGGCATGCAATATAAAGTGCCCTATTTCCCTTCTTTCTGCACATTTAAACTATAGCTTGGTTTTCATTGTAGTTTAGAAGCACTAAGTCTATCTGTCAACAATGAAACATAGATTATCATGGCTAGAACTTGTCTAAACAGATGACACAGAAGTGCAATTTTGTTTGTTTGTTGAATTAACCAGGGTTTTTACATAGCTTTTTTAGCTTCCTTGCAATGCTGCAATGACACAAATTACAACATGGTTCTTTTGTTCCTTCTGAAATTAATACATTTTGACATAATATTTGCATAGATTCTAAAGTCCTATAGAGCATAAACATTAAATATTTAATCATATGTAAGTTATGCTTTGCTGGCCAGAAGCAAAAAGTTACATAGGAGATGCTCTGCAATATGCAAGTTCATAATACACAATGCTGAGCGCTTTCTGACAGGTGTATGAGTTCCCTCACTTCCTACTAAGTTCTTTTTCTTTAATGCATTCCAACTCTGTCACAAGTTATCATTCATGTTGTTGCTCCATTTAGCATTTCTTCCTATAGAATCAAAGAATCATAGAATGATAGAATTGTAAGGGACTTTAAAGATCATCTAGTTCCAACCCCCTGCCATGGGCAGGAACACCTTCCACTAGACCAGGTTGCTCAAAGCCCCATCCAACCTGGCCTTGAACACCTCCAGGGATGGGGCATCCAGAGCTTCTCTGGGCAGATTGTTCCATTGTCTCACCGCCCTCATAATGAAGAATTTCTTCCCAATATGTAATCTAAATCTACCCTCTTTCAGTTTAAAACTGTTACCCCTTGTCCTATCACTAGACTCCCTGATAAAGAGTCCCTCCCCATCTTTTCTGTAGGCCCCCTTTAGGTACTGGAAAGCCATTACAAGGTGTCCCCGAAGCCTTCTCTTCTCCAGGCTGAACAACCCCACCTGTCTCAGCCTGCCTTCATAGGAGAGGTGCTCTAGCCCTCTGATCATCTTTGTGGCCCTTTGATCATCTTTATGGCCCTCCTCTGGACTCGCCCCAACAGGTCTATGTCCTTCCTATGTTGGGGGCCCCAATCCTGGATGCAGTATTCCAGGTGTGGTCTCACCAGAGCAGAGTAGATGGGGAGAATCACCTCCCTTGATCTGCTGGCCACACTTCTTTTGATGCAGTCCAGTATACAATTGGCTTTCTGGGCTGCGAGCGCGCCTTGCCAGCTCATATTGAGCTTCACATCAACCAACAATCGCAAGTCCTTCTCCTCAAGGCTACTCTCAATCCATTCTCTGCCCAGCCTGTACTTGTGCTTGGGATTGCCCCGACACGTGTGCAGGACCTGCACTTGGCCTTGTTGGACTTAATGAGATTTGCACAGGCCCACCACTCAAGCCGGTCCAGGTACCTCTGGATGGCATCTATTCCCTCCAGTGTGTCGACTGCACCACGCAACTTGATGTCGTCGGCAAACTTGCTGAGGGCACACTCGATCCCAACATCCATGTTGCCAACAAAGATGTTGAACAGCACCAGTCCTGGTACTGACTCCTGAGGAACGCCACTTGTCACTGGTCATCACTTGGACATGGACCTGTTGGCTGCAACTCTTTGCGGCCATCCAACCAATTTCTTATCCACCGAGTGGTCCATCCATCAAATCCATGTCTCTCCAATTTAGAGAGGGTTGTCATGTGGGACAGTGTCAAATGCTTTGCAGAAGTCCAGGTAGGTGATGTCAGTTGCTCGCTCTTCCCGTATCCATCAACACTGTAACACTGTCATAGAAGGCCACCAAATTTGTCAGGCATGATTTGCTAGATCATGTGGCTAGAGCACTTGCTGGTGAAGATTGAGGCAAAAACGTTGTTGAGTACCTCAACCTTCTCCATAATCCGTGTGACCAGGTCTCCCATTTCCTTCCGGAGAGGGCCCACATTTTCCCTGGCCTTCCTTTTGTCGCTGACATACCTGCAGAAGCTTTTCTTGTTGCCCTTGAGGTCCTTGGCCAGATTTAATTCTATCAGGGCTCTAGCTTTCCTAACCTGATCCCTGACTGCTCGGACAATTTCTCTGTGTTCCTCCCAGCTTACCTGTCCTTGCTTCCACATCTAGGTTTCCTTTTTGAGTTTGAGTTTCTCCAGGAGCTCCATGTTCATCCATGCAGGCCTCTTGGTGTTTTTGCCTGACTTTGTCTTTGTTGGGATGAGTCGCTCCTGAGCTGGAGGAGGTGATTCTTGAATACTAACCAGCTTTCTTGGGCCCCTCTTCCCTCCAAGTCTTCATCCCACAGTAAACACTCTGCCTAACACTTTTTATATTGGAGGTACTATGACCCTTGAAATTTAATTTTGTATGTAAAAATTTTAAAGGGAGATGCACACTATCATATGGGAAAGATCATGAATGACTAACAGACTCAGGATACCCGTTGTTATCTTACTTACCAAGTCCTGTACAAGGGATATAAATGATAACTGCCAATATATTTTATACACATCATCATTCTCTCTCTGACAGCATTTAAGTGCCCACCATGTCCAGTTTGGTGACTTAGTAGAGAAGGTTACGACAGGATTCTGTGTGTGGAAGTCAAAACAGAGTTAACTACAACCAGGAAAAATGATGTATAACTATTTAGATTCAGAGCTGCCAAACAAATTATAAAGTATTTGAGTATGTCTCTTCAAACTGAAAGAAGACAACATGTTCTAACCGGAGGAACAGAGTTAGTATGGTGCTAATAGGACTACCAGACAGATCTTAGAAATTCAGTCTTACGGAGGCAGGGTGGTGGTGGTGGTGATTGTCAGGAAAGGTCATCTAGTACAATGCCTTCCACTCTTCACTGTTCAGACTTGATTTCATTTAATCAAGAACTTTTTCATGCTTCATTATAGTACTTAGCTCCTGGTGAATGAATAACAGATTTGGAGGGTGACAGGCTTGCTCGGTGTTTGTAATGCCATTGAGAGAAGCTCTGACCCAAAAGTCCATTCCAGTTTAGTCACACTAACTCTAAACTAATGTGTGGGTCCTTTCAGTCTGAGGGTGTAGATTAACAGCGAAGGTGAGGAATGAGCAATGAAGCTTCATGGCTGCTGTGAGATAAAAACAGTGCAAACTGCACTGCAGATGAAGTAATTAATGCAGCTATGTCATATGCTGGCTTTGCATTCTTCTCCCCCTACCCCTCCTTGACTATAAATTGCACTGACAAACCTAGAAGCGGAGATCCAAGTCGCCTGTATGCTTCCTGGCTCACAGGTAGGAATTCAGCTTGATCCAATGTTCTGCCTTCTAAATGGGATGTGAGGGATGATCATATACATATGAGAGCAATACGTGCAGCTCCACTGTATGTGCTGATTTTGATGCTGCCAGTGTGGATTTTTTAAGGAATAGCTGTCCCCCCTCTGCAGTCGCAAACTACAGTTGTGCAGAAATTCTTTATCTACATCTTACTTTTTAAGGAGTGTATTTAATTAAGAATTGGAAACTGCATCAATACCTTTTATCCCCATCAATGCTTGGCAGATCCATAATTTTATCAGATGTGACTCTCTCCTTTTTTTTTCCCCTTCTCCCTAATTGAATTGTTCTATATCTTTTGCTAGAAAGAGATACTGTTTATAGCATGAAAAAGGATTTCATAAAGCAATGGTCAAAAAGCCTGAACTTTTGTGTGTACAGTAGAGATTTGGTAAACAATGGGGAACACAAGATTTTTGAGGGTGTGGGGTTTGTTTTGGTTTGCCTTTTCATAGAAATGGCTACACACTGTCACCTCATGCCTTTCTTTTGCAATTCTAAATCATACGTGTCAATTAAAATTTTCTGGATCAATTAACATCAGCCTTAACTGCTTCAGAATCTCAGCTCTTACCCTTTCTCTTCTTTTCCAGTGGGGGTGAATGACATATGCTAGGTTAAGAGTTCTGAGTAGCTCTTTTTTATTCTCCAAGATGTTTGGGTTTTTTTTCCCCAGTTGAGCTGTTATAACGTTTATCCCCTAATCATGGTGGTTGGGAAACGGGATATAAGTTGGGAATTGGGAAAAGCGTATGTCCTTCTATCCTTCTGCTCCCCATTTAAGAATTCTCATTAAGAATTTACTCTTCATTCAAAATTGACTATATTAATTAAGAAAGGTTCAACTCTTAATTTGAAATTAATTTGCTTAATTTGCGTGGTGCTTCTTTAGTTGTAGTTTTCTGAAAATAGCATTAAAACTATTTTTCATTGGATAGAGTAATAATTGCTGTATAATAATAATAATATAATAATATAATAATATAATTACGCTAGATATTTCTTCTGTGAGCTTCAGATAAAAAGTAAACATGTGAGTTTGGAAATAACTTCATTTAAAACACAGAGAATTTTAGGAGCGCTCTTCTGCTCCAAAAGCTACTTAAATCTTTCTTCTCTACTTCTACTTATTAGGTGACTTTAAAAAATTTGCCTTAGGCCCCTCTCATCCCACTAGGAACAGGAAGGCACTAAAGCAAAGGCAAGCCATGTCAAGTGCCACACAAAATGGAAGTGTATCAGTAGATAATGCTAGTCCTGTCAGTTCATTTTTGTGGTATGAGGAGTTTATGTGACAGTGTTCATCACTGATGAACGCTGAAATAAAATTTGAGTTTGGACAGGGGAAGAGAAAGAGGGAGTCTCAGACTATATTTGGCCTTGTTCATTAATAGTATGTGTAAACCTAACTGGGTTTCTTCTTTGGAAAATGTTTCATAATGTCACTTTTTAAAAATGTGTCTACATGAGTTGAATATTTATTGTATTTCTTGGTCTTTAATTGACATTTCCTGGTACATCAGTTTTGCAGAGAAATCAACCTCTTACACTTAGTCAAGAAAATGCATTGACTGCATAATATTTATGACATTTTAAGAACATATTGATGTTATTGTCAGTTTTGCCTGAACATATGCTGGGACTTGAACAGACTGATACAATTCCTGTCTTCTTAATGTGTTAAATATAAAAGTTTTTATGTGGAATAGACTATGATTTAGGCAGGGAAAATACTGAGGATTTTTTAAAGCCATCTTAAACACAAAAGGATTGTTGAAGTCAGGTAGCCTCAGTTCATGTAAGCAACTTGTAGGGGGAAGTAGTTGGAATGGCTACATCATTATGATTTTCTGTGTGTGCACACCTGAATTACTGGGAGAGTATTACTGAAAGAGTATTACTGAGAGACAACTCAGGAAGATTTCAGTCTTTAAGATATTGCTGTTAGTCTGATCCCTAGCTACAGCTGCAACATTGCAATACGTCTTTGGAATTTTTCTACACCTGTGCCTATTTTGTTCACCAGTAACAGACCTGGAAGTGTTTTTATGTATTCATCCCTTACTGTGATGAACCCTTCAGCATTGTAAATTGTTCCATTTTATGGGAGAATAGAATGGCAACTTTTTCAGTTGTTGGCTCCACTATGATTTGAGTGCTTCATGTGTATTGGTGTATTCCCCTACCAATAAATGAAATGGATTTGCTGCGGTACTTCTATCATAGTTAAAGTATATGATAACATTTGAAGGTGAGTTTTAGTTACTTCAGTATAAAATTATGTCTTTGTTTTCTTATCCTGCATATGTTTAACTATTAAAAGGTCCTGTAGAAAATCCAAGCATCTATAAAATTGATAATCTTTGCTTTTCTGTAGAACTCGGCAGTTGATTTTTGAAGACTAAAGATTCAGGTTCTACATTCTGTCCTCACCTGTTGTTTGATTCCTAGCAATTATTTTTTTCATAAAATAAGGACTGAATATGGTAAAAGGGATTAATTTTGAACTTGCTATCAACAATCATGGAGTGGTTGAGTACAGAAGGGACCCTGGATGACCATCTAGTCCGGTCATCCTGCTCAAAGCAGAGTCAGCTAGAGCAGGTTACTCAGAACCATGTCCGGTTGAGTTTTGAATATCTTCAGGGACAGAGACTCCTCAGCCCCACTCAGAGAATTGTTCCAGTGTTGGATCACCGTTACAGTAAAGAAGCTTTGTTTTTTCTTTATGTTTAAACAGAATTTTTTGTATTCCACTTTGTGCCTATTGCCTCTTGTCCATTCACTGTGGATCACTGAGAAGAGTCTGATTCCATCTCCTTTTCACACTCCTATTCAGTATTTATGCACATTGGTAAGATTCCCCCCTGAGCCTTCTCTTCTCAAAAGTAAGCAATCACTTTGAACTCTAAACAATTGAGATGGTACTGTTCATGTGTGTACCTTAGAATTTGATGGAAAGTAACAATTTCAGTGAAGACATCAGATTTTCATCTATTTGGTAATTTTCTATTTGGCATTGTGCCTTTACATTGTGGCTGATGTTTGCACAGCTGTTAGGAATTGCTCACAAAGAGACTTGCAGTAGGGAATACAGTTCATAATGTTAGATACAGAAGACTTCATCTTTTTAAAATCTACAGATTTTCAATCCAAAAAGATAAAAAAGAAAATCTCTTTAAAGTATTTTAAAACCCATCCTTAGAAATGTTAGTTCATTGTGTTCTATGGAGTTTTTAAAAAACACATTAATGTTTGCTGTGGAATTTAGGGATAATACTCACATCTGCTAGATGCTTTGCAGTGGACAAGGAGATGATTTCTACACCAAGGATGTGCTATTCAGATAGGACAGTGGGTTGAGGTAGCAAGAGGAATTTTAACTTGCCAATGTTGATTGGCAGAAGACAATACTGATCACAAAGGTAAACCAGGTGTTCCCACATCAACCCTTGCACAAGTTTTTGTTCTTACTGCAATAAACCAGAATTTTATTAGTAGATTTGAAGGGAAGTAGTAAAATCACAGAAATTCATGGGGAATTCCTTTCAAAAACGAGAAACAGTTTCAGATGAGACTCAAAGATGTAGATTATAGAACATCACAAGTAAGCAGAGTTTTGTATCATGGTATTGTTAATGCTCACCTCCCATTGAATCCCCCATAGAATTCCAGTTGAGAATTTGGATATCTATCTTACTAGTACTGTAGTTTGTGAGAGAGAGAAGTCAAGAAATATAATTTATTTTAGAAGATAAATGCATCGTGAATCAAGAAACTAATTTTCACACGTAGGTGCACAAGAGAAATGATGGGGGGGGGAGTTGTGGTTTTCTTTTTTTTTTCTCCTAGCTTAGGCAGGCTCTGTCATGTTGTAATAGCTTGTTTTCTGTTGCATTCAGTCTTCAACTCAATATTTGGTCCTGCTACCTTATTAACCAATGGGTAATTTCACAATGTGTTTAAGACACTTCTCACCAATAAACATCTCAAAAGTGAGTGTGTGTGTGGGAAGGCTCAACTGAAAACTGTGTCTGAATACACTTGCTGTGCATACAAGAAATGCTTAGAGAGTTTCAGGAAGAAGTGTTTCTCCTGATTCTGGGACACTTTTTTTTTTTCCTTGATAGCTGAATCATTTCCAGCCAAATGGTGGAGCGTCCCTTCCAGTCTGTGTTTCTTGATGCTTTTCTCAGATACTCAGAACAGGAAGGGAACTTGAACATAACAAATTCTTTCCTGACATGGACCTCAGAAGCAAACCTAGAACTAATTTCCTAGTTCTTCATGCTCGTGAAAATGGTGGTAATATCTGATATATCATTAAACTACAGCTCAAAGTGAAGGAAAAATACAGTGTAAGGACAATCCATGAGTTGTGTTTTTGTCTTTGCTTTTGTTTTTCTTTTTTTACTTACAGATGTTAATGTTCATTTTTATAAAAGGAAGGAGAATTTGTATTCACAAACCAGTTTCTAATGCTATTGTATGGTTGTGAGAGAGAAATGATTAAGCAGAGCAGCAAAAAGAGAATTAAACATTAAAGGCTGCTGGGTGTTCTGTTTCTGTAAATACTTCTGTATTCTGAATTAAACAGCATGCGGCTTTTCAAAGCCAAACTGTTCTAACTTCTGGGCCAGGTAGTGATGAAACTTACTGAAATTTAGATGTCATATTTCATACAAAGTTCAGTTGAATTGCATGTGTAATTATCTGCTTTAGGGCCTAATCCAAGACCTCTTTTGAGCAACCTGTCCAATTTTTGAGATGTCCTGGCAAGAATAGCCAAATTGAATGAACACAGATTCCAGTCTGTTGGAGAACACTGTAATTAGCATTTCTGCAATTTGGCCATAGATCTGAATTAAGCCCGCACTACCTTTCTGTTATTTTTAGTAACTTACTTATCTTTGCTCTGTCCTTTAGAGTTGTAAAAAGCTTTTAACCACAGAGTGGGCTCAGTGCAATATTCCTTTGCCTTAGCAACTTTGGCACTAATGTAGGGAAAGGCATCAGGAGCGGGAAAGATGGAGTTACAAATTCTTGTACTTCAGCTCTGGACAACCCTGCTACCTATGGGAGCCCGGTATTTCCTGATGTAATTTAGATGTGCCAAAAGCCATTATGAGCGCTGGAGCAGCACAAACTTAGGAACATGCAATGACCTTGGCTCTCACCTCCCTCAGGCCTCTCAGAAACACATATAATCCAGTGAGATTGCCTTGTATTTCTGGAGCCAACACAGTCACCAGCTGACCTTGGTGAGAACTAGTGGTGCTCACAATGTAGATCTGAGGCTGGGAAGTAGAGGCTCTAGACTTGTTTTCACTCTCCATCCTCATTGCTTAATACCTTAATCTATTCAAATGCTGTCAAATATAAACATGGATTTACTCACTAAACTTCTTAGTTCTGCTGATGTATCTGCAAGCAATGTTCATTTGGATAAAGGAAGACAGGCCAAACACAAATGAATATTCTGGGAACTTCCTCATCAATGTTCCATTGTCCAGAGGAAGGAAAGCTCAAACACATTCTATCGGGCAGATATGAAATGGTGTCTTAAAACAGGCGATGATCAGATTTGTTTGTTTTGCTTACAAACAAAAAAAATAATCTCAAAAAAACAAGGAAAAAAATCTCATATTAACTTCAAGTTTAATTAGAGTGTAATTAATTACAGTATGTGAATTATCACTCATCTGCATTTTGAACATTTATTCAGATTTCTTTGTCTTTTAGGTCAAATCAGAATAGATTGCCTCCAGGTTTACTTGTCCAAAAATGTGAGAAATAAAAATTGAATAAGCACAGCATGCTGAAATATCTCAGCATAGATGTTCATATGCACTGAAAAAGAAAGGACATTATATTAGAAAGGCAAACAGCCATGAATAATCAAACAAAACTCTCCATGTATATTGGGACTTAAGCAGAGTAAGAGAGAGAATCATTAGCAAAAGAACAGCTGGCAGAAACACATGTTTATTCTTTATGTCTCTCATGAGGTATACAACTTTCTTTTCTTATTGGAAAATTTAAATTGATGCTGTCATTTGTAATAAAAACAGTTCATGTAGCTTGACTTCATTCGATGTATATAGAAGAAGATAATAAATTCTTTACAGTTCTTCAGGATAGTAATATCTATTAATAAAAATGAAGGCTCTATTAATAAAAATGAAGGCTTACTAAAAGCCGCATAGTGACAATTGCATACCAAATCTTGTAGATATTTTTTTTAAATGAAAATCTGGAATAAACATGCTTCTGTCCCTGTCTGAAGCAAGATGGTGTAGGGAGGTAAAATGATTTTCTCACAGCTTAGGGATTTAACCCTAGTCATAGTTTCCTTAACCTTTTCCACTTCAGTTATAGACCTTCCTTGAAACAAAACTGCAAAATATGTTGAGACTGTGATTTTGTCTTACTTCTAAAGATCTGTGAACTTATTTTTGTAAACAGTCATGAAGAGAATTTCTATATTGATCACTGAACCGGAGTGAAGGATCACTAATAAAACATATTCTATGCAATGTCTGAATGCTGTAATATTTCTTACCATTAAAAAATCAAGATGATAGATCCTCTCTTTTCCTATTCCTCATTATCTTTTAGTAGATACATAAAATATAATTAAACATGCTATTAAAATGAGAAACTTAGTCTCTGTAACTTCTGTCATGTTCCCCCAAGATGGAAAAGCATGCTTGTATGAATAAAGTATCTATCAAGAATATATGATCTGGAGGTGCAACTTACTGGACTGGTGGTCAAAAACAGTTGGTTTGACATAACATAATTTCCCAGTGTCCTGCTTGACTAAAAAGAATGCAAACTATTGCTGCACACAATGTGTTTAGTTTGTTGTACATATTTTGAGGATGATACAGGAAAATACTTCAGGACTTAACAATTTATCCTTTGGTATTTAAAATTGCATGACTTTGAATTACTTATGATATTGGTGTGTGACTGGGCAAAATCTAGGGGTTTTTTGAGGGGGTTGTTTGTTGGTTTGTTTGTTTGTTTGTTTTAAGAAAAGCCCAAACACCTCTGAAATGCCTATTTTTAAGTTGTTACGACTCCTCAGCTTAAGTTGTTATGAGTCCTCAGTATAAAATCTGTTCTTGACTAGAGAGTATAGTAAGCTTAGGCACCTTAGGACACAAGTGATTTAGAAGTCCCAGGTAGTGTTTCACTGAAGCACTAAAATAACATGAAGCAAATGTGATATAAAACTCAGAAACATTAAGCGATCTTATCATTACTGAGTTAAGAATAAATGGTACAGTATGTCATGGAATTCATGTTAAAAGTTTAAAAACAAAGGCGGTATTTTTTTAAAAAGCTGTCTACTTTTGAATATATGTTTATGTTTAGTTTATATCACATGAAATGTCACTCTTTCCACTGCTAAGTCTAGTGTTATCTCTGTAAGTGGGAGGTACTTACAAGAAGAAGGTAGATACGGAGTAGATATGTAAGACTTGAGCTTATTTTCAGGAAAGAAACACTATGATCCTAAACACTTAAGATTCTTACTCCTATCTGTGTTACCAAAAAAAATTATACTGTGAAGTGATCAGTCTTTGGAAAGTGCCACCTCTGTGAGAGGAGTAGAACCAATCCCTGAATCCAAACTTGAAGCACAGTTAGGATTACTGTCTCCCCTTCACTCCACCTGTCATCGTGTTTACGTACCTGCAAAGGGGAACATACATAGCTCCAGGATACGTAAAATCACATAAGCCCACACTAAATTGGACAAGTTTGTTTCAAATAGAAGCAAACCAGGTTTTAATTCCTTCTTCAACCTTTGTTTTTGCCAGGGTTAATCTTTTATTCTTTACTTTGGTTATGTGTTTGTATTTCTTCTCAATTTTTATGCCAATTTTAAATGCCAGCTTTCAAACATATTTAAAATATTTTGATGAGACAAGTGAAACAAGAAGTCCTGCGTGAGAGGCAGTTGAGAGTAAATACTACTTAAAGATGAGGTTAAATGTCCTACCTGTCTTTGAGGGGACCTGGGCAATAGCCACTTTGCAAAGGAGATAGTGATCTTTTTCTACCATATTACTGTAAAAGCAAATATATGAAACCCTTCAAGACAATTGGATGTATCTTGGTAGATTGTTTTGCAGGATTGTAAAGGCCATTGCTTCATATTGGCGATATTTGAAAGTGAGCATGATACTTAGCAAAAATTAATCTAATGAACTTTTGGCCCTTGGCTTCTGGTGTTTAACTGCATATACTCCAATACAAACCATTTAATGAGAGTTAGTTTATTTTATTGATGGGAAGCAACATAGCTATCCCCTTCTGTCCTGCTCTCCTTTGAAATTATTAACTCAAAAATTTCTGAAGGGATTTTCAGCACACACTTTCAAAACAAAACATTTTGGTGAAAAGTGCAAGCATGGAAACATCTAACTGCAGATGTTAATTTCTCTCAAAGTTATGAAAATGGGAGAGGGTGAAAGAGCATTATCATTAGAGATGGTTGAATATTGTTTGTCAAAGACATTATGCAACAAATTATTTGTTACTGGATAATTTGAAACTCACGTTTGACTATTTCTGTAGCCTGTTGGAGGGAGTTTTCAACTTATTTAGTGAATAAGAATTATGTACATTGAATACTTTGGCTGGGTTTTTTTATTTTAATTTTTTCCCTGCTATTTAATTTGTTTCATTAAAAAAAAAAAAAAAAGAAAAGCTTTACATCCTTGTATATCAGGAGCTACGAGGGCTCATTATACATAAAAAGAAATGCTTTATATCTCCAAGCCATGCTGTGAGTTAAGACTAATAAAGACTGTTTTTTGCAGTAGCAATCATTTAGTTATTCTTATTGTTAAAGCAGAAGAAATGGATAGGTTAAATGATCTTTCCAAAGAGACATAACATAACTGAAGTAAGACCTAGATACATGTACTAATTGTTGCTTTAAAAAAAGATCGTCGTGAAAGGCATAGTTTCTTCAAATGTAACCTTTAATTTGAAATTCTGTCACTTTCTGGCTAAGCTAAGCATCATGTTAATGCCTCTGATTTCAAATGTTGTACAATGTAAACAAATACTAGATTATTCACAACTACTTTCATATAATATAAATGAAAAGTAAATAGGCTAAGATGGGATGCATATGAATCACTGAATCCCTTAAAATTATTGTTCCTGTGAGTAAAGACTTTACTAAGGCTTCTGGGCTACAGTCCCTTCTTCATCTGTGCCCTTGGTCTTTTGAAGTTGCCTTGTGACTGTGAGCCCACCAGTCTGCTCCTGTGCAGAGTGTTTTTCATGTGTTGGATGATTTATGTATTTTTTTCTCCTGAGGAAAGTAACTTTTGGCACTTGATGGAAATTCCTTCTGGTTGATTGGACAGTTCTTTACTGGAAAGTTCTTTATTGACTTTCTCATTTCCTAGGCAGCTCTTCACCAAACTGGCCTCTTGGTCACATGTAGTTAGACTGTGCCAGGAGCTGCAGGCAAGAGCCTGTGTAGCTTCCATGCTGCATAAGCACTCAGGTGGATCCTTTGGGAAAGGTACTGGATGCTCGACTTCCTTCCGTGGCACTTACCAGAAACTTCTTTTTCCTTCTCAAAACAGTTCTAGTCATTGCTTGGCAGTTCCTTTGTTGAAAGAAGAAGAAGATCTTCTTCAACAGTTCAGATCCATTGGGGGAATTGGCAGCTCCTGCAACTGGGCTTTGAGAGCTGGCCATGAGTCAGTTAAGTCCAGCAAAGGTACTAATTGGAGATTTCAGTGGATTGTGTGAAACACAGACTCACAGAATGATAGAACATCTGGAATGAGTGACTGTGCTACTATGGCACAAGCCAGCTGTGGGTTACTAATTTACTCTGATTTAGATAGGTCTCTTTACAGACTTTTGTTTTCAGCAGCTGTTCCTGGGATGTAGTGAGCCACTGTCTAGCGGTACCCAGAGCAGGATCTGTTGGGTTTCCATCACAAATGATTAAGTGGGAACTACTGGTAGTGAATTGCAACTTCCCTTCAGGTCTACCACCATGGCGTGGAAGGGTATTATTCTTGTTGTGTAGGTGGAGAGGTTCCTTCTAAAGACCTATTTCTTTTCCGAACAGGCTAGGTGAAATTTGTGACTGTGCCAGAGCTGCATTGCTTTCTCTTAATCAAAGACATGCCAAGACAGGATGCTCAAGGGTAGGATTTCATTGTAGCTAATGTTCTGGTTTTGTTTTCAGACCGAGATGAATTTCTATTTAAAGCTGAGCTTCCAGTGGTTTTCAATAACATGTAGTGTTTAGGCTACCCTGAAAACCATGCTATATTTTGTTCCAAATAAACATTATTTGCTAGTTGGTCATAACTAATAAATAGCTAAGTTATTGGGAGACATTACTAAGAATTGCACATGATTAGGGATTTCATAGTGCTGTATTTTTCTTGGAAATTGGTGCTTCATTAAACACACTGCTTCAGGATTTGATTGCTCTATGCCCTTATACTACTTGAGTTCAGGAAAATATACCTGCAACTGTGTCGTTGTGAGTAACTTAGAAATACTATTCCTACTACGACATTGTTAATTTTCACTGTGTTTGTATTACTTTGGTATATCCTGTGTTCAGTTTCAGCATGAGACATTCATTGCTTGTATTTCTTTAAACACAAATGAAAAAATGCACTTTTAAAAGAATTGTATTTTCTATTTGCTGCTTTACTAGATTATACTACATGGACTGATCTACCATGTTATATTTTAATGAAAAGAAGCATTAGTTTATTTTGGGAATCTGCCTACATTCGTTTTGCTTTGAAATTAGATAAAAAATTAACTATTGGTTTGAATGCGTGTCTTTAACAGCATTGTCAAAACAATCAACCATTACCACAAGTTCAGCCATAATCCAGTTTGCTTTTTATACACATTGATGTTTATTTTAAGTCTGTGATTTTTTAAAAATTCTGCTTTTTGCTTTTACTTATCTTTCCTTGTTTCCTTCTTTTTGGTATTATATCAGGTTTTTTAGCAGTCTCCCACCTACTTGCTTTATAGAGGTCAGAAGGATGCATGTGAGAGTACCTTTCATAGCTGCCATAGAATCTTGGTTTACATGTGTATACATACAGGATACCTCTAAAGTCCATATTGACAAATTAGTGTAGTATTTACCTCAGTAGTTATGTGGAAGGTCTCAGAAAGGCCTCATACATGTGAGGCCTTCCTTAATAGGAAGCAGTTGTTACTACATGTCTTCATTTGGGGGGGGAACCAGTGAAACGTTTCCTATCTGTCAATATTGCATGTCATCATAAGCTGGGGGGAACGAGTTGGATGAGTAAGAGAAGAAATTTCTACTTTTTTCTACTTTTTCTGTAACATCAAATTAATACTTGTTCATTGTAGAATTATGGGGAAAAAAGGATTTTCTTAGAGAAAATTTTCTGCTATTTACAAAATTCTCTTAATTCTTAGCCAAAGACATATTACCAAAAAATCTGAGTAGATACTCATGCATAGACTGTGAAATCCCAATACCTTTTGCAGTGTATTATCTCTTTGTGTGACACTTGCATTTAGAACATCTTAAAATACATATGCCCTGACTATGTATGGAAATATATTTTTAAATAATTATGAACTAATATGTATGTACACTGTAACGGTAGTATATTGTGTTCTGAAAAATACATAAGAAGTGACATGGCTTTTCTTGGGTTCTGGGTTTTTTTTTGGATTGTGCTGGAAAACCTCATTGTCTATACTACACTTCATTTGTTTATTTTTTCATGAGTACTTGACACCTTTCTAAATCATGCATATTTAGATGAGCTATAACTATAACCATGTTTCTGTTGTCTTCTCCTTTGAAGAAGATACTGTAGCACAATTCTATAATGGTTGAACTTCAAGGATTATTAAATTAATTATGAACCTGGATTTTTTTCTGTAGTTTTTTGTCATTTCCTATGTATATGTATGTGTCATATCAAATCAGTATTACAAATGGCTTTCGGTTGTTGTGTTTTAGCAACATTCCTTGTTTGGCTGGTGTAAAAACATGTTAAAATACATTTAGTAGTTTTGCTATTCAGACAAACTTTTTTTACCTTGTGCTTAGAAAACACTTCTTTCTTTTTCCCCTGCAAATATTTTGAGTGTCATTATTACTGTTCTCAGTTATGCATCCCTGTGGTATCTGAAACCTTACCATATACTTTTCAGAGATCAGTTTTCAAGCATGAACACATAATAAAGCACTTGCCATCCAAATGTGCATGTTTTAGTATAAAAAATGCACGTATAAATGGCTAAACTGAAAAACAGAGTTTATACTAATAACATAAAAATCTAATGTAAGACCATTTTCATGCAGTGCCTGCTCTTATTGTAGCTGATATAACTGCACATTAGTGAGAAAAGTTTTGGGGAGGTACTAATAAATACTTGTTACTAAGCCCTCATTCTTTTTTAGAAGAAATCATATTGTAAAAAATAATAATTGAAGAATATATTTCTCATATGCCAGTGTTGTATTTGCATTAAATTTCAGCATCTGCTAGTCTGGATGTCTTAATGCGTATAAATTTTGTATCTAGTTAAAAAAAAAAAACTGGCTAGTATCATTAGAAAAAAAAGGAGAAGATGGAATCTATCAGGATGTTCATTGTTAAAATTGTTTTTCTGTGAAAGCTAGGAGGGATATGATGTTCCTGAACTTAATGTGCCTAATGCATTGATACAGGGAGAGGACTATTTGGATAAAAATAAACTACAAAGCATTATCCAGTAGAGCTTATTAAATGCTGAATTTCTTTTGTGTTTGTATAAAGTGAAATGGTGGATGAGAGGATATTTTGGTTCAGACTACATTGAAACTGCACGATTTTTCATCCAAAAATTCAAATTTTGATATTTCACCTTTAATGACTTAAAAAATACTTAATTTGATCCAAAACAAAAACTTATTTAAAAAGATTAGACTTTTCGGTTTGTTGGGGTTTTTTTTTCCAATTTAATGCAATTTTGGGCTAATGCTGATTAGGAATGACAGGAAGATTTTTTAAAAATGAAGATTTCTGTCCTTTATTTATATGAGTGTAATGACAAAAAAAAAATGCTTCTGCGATTCCCACTTCACTTGAGTTTTGTTAAATGGCCATTTTGAATGTCAGAGAGAAAACATTAAACATACTGACCATACATCATTTGAATGCAAACATGTGTTAACACTAATTAATTTCTGGAATTAAGATATTTAATTGGGTAGCTAACTATTGTTGGTATTTTAGATTAGTTTGTTTTAAAGCTCCTCATGTGGTCTTAATGAAACCAAATGGACTGGCTTTTCCTGTCTGATTGGTGCTTATTACTCCACACAGGTATACCTGGAGCTCCCCTCACACCAGCATGAGATAAAGCTGTTTCAATGTAGGACAAGTGAGGATTGGTTTAGGAGGAAGGAAGGCACAAGATGAGGCCTAGGTTGCTAATTAACCGTAATTTGGAGTGATTTGTTTATAATCAGAAGTTTTATAGCCTACTCTAAGTACTTCAGTCCTCTGTGTGGTAGCTCTTTTCAGGAGTTCCACCAGATGAGCTCTGTATAATGGTTTGAATGCATGTTGTATCTGAATGTCTGTGGCATCTTCATGTGTACAGAGTACAAAACCTCCCTTTACACTGAAGGAAAACTGTATTTTTTGTAGTAGTAATTGCTGCTACACTGCATTTTTTATTGTGTTTTTTATTAACAAAGGTCACATCAGCACTGTACAGTGCTGTGTGCTGTACATTTGAGAGGCAAAACTAGACTTGGTGCACGCTGGTGCTTTTCAGTAAAAAAAGAATTTTAGGTAGTTTGCTGTAGTTATAAGGAAGTCCATCCTGAAATCTTTTGAGTAAGGACTCCTGAGGTTTTACAAGGTCTGAGGTCAACGCTATGACACTATTTCTGCTCTTGTGGTGTTCATTTTTTTGCATCTGCTACCTGTGAGATTTGTAGTTTTGTCTTCCAGGAGGTACTGAAGACCTTTTGAAAGAACAGTAGCTAACAGAGAAACAGTAGAAAACAGAGATGCAAAAACAGCTAGAGGGATTTTGGAGCTACCTGTAATACAGCATATTTAATATCCACATATAGTGCTTTCCATCCCTGAAAATTTTCCTGAAGGGATTGAGGATGCTATGCTTGTATAGAAATACTTTCTCAAAGGTGCAGGAATGGGGTAAATATTGTAAGCATCAGATGTGAGGTACAGTAGGCATAGAAAAATGAAAGGGCATGTAAACTGTAGAAAAAAAGCTTGAAAAGAAATACAATATCTTGTGTTACATCAGAGACATGACACCTGAAGAGACTATTGCATTTAAAGGATCATTTTTTCTTTTCATTGATATCTCAGTTATCATCCTGTTAATCCAGATATAGGGGAAAAGCTCAATTATATGGGTTCCCGAAACCAGAAAATGCAACCTAAGTAACAATTTAAACTTACCTGAATTAAACTGGAAGGAAAACCAGTAACAGCTTCATAGCACTTAAGTTACAGTTTTAAATTCAAAACTTATTTGGGAAAGTAAGACTAATACACTTTTTATGGTGAAAGCAAACACGGTCACAAAAATGTATACAAATATTTCTTCGCATTTTACAAATGCTTTGATTTGAGATGACAGCCTGTAGTGGTCTATCTAGTGTACAGTAAAAAACCCTGAAATGTCTCACCAAAAAAAAAATTTAGGCTGCGGTTAAAGACTGGAAAAAGTTGTATACCTGTTCAGGGGTAGTACTGCCATTCATATTGCTACTTCTTCTTAAAATTTTCCTAATTACCTTAAGAGCATTGAGTTTCATCAAAGTACGTTTTTCTGGGTGGAGGTGAAGGAAAAGGAGTTAATGCTTCTGGAACTGAGACCTTCTGGCAGCAGATTTGAGCTTGCTCACCCTGCACCAGCTGGAACAATCCCAGCTGGTAGAGTTCATGCACCATGATTCCGGGCAAAGGAACTGAACTGTAAGCTTGAACTTGGTCCCAGGCTGCTGTCCTTGATGTCGTTGTCCTCTGGAGAAAGGATTATTGGAATAGGAGTCATTGCCCAGATCAAGACACCGCCACCAAATCGCAGCAGTCAGTAAGAGCACTGCCATGGGGGGGAAGAGGCACTACCTCCCCCAGAGGATGATTCTGAAATGCAGTGTCTGGCTTGGTGAATGAACCTCAGAGCAGACACATCACTTGAATTGGAGCAGTCCTTTACCCTTTCTTGAATCATAGTTGGAGGAGCCTGGGGAGGGAGCAGCCTCAAGCAGATAATGTTGTTTATGTTACAGTACACTTACAGCCAGTGAGATAAACAACATCCAGCCCCAGATCTCCTCATAGTGATGTATGCCATCTCTCCCTCCAAACGACTGACCCTCACATAGTCTTATTCATATGGATGTTGGCACATGGTTTAAAATGAAGTCAAGGAGCAGAGGAAGGAACTAGTACAGACATAAGTAAAAGGGAAAAGGACTAATAGAAATGTGAGCCAGCAAGTTTATTCTAATGCCTCAGTCTCCTTGTTAGGAGGATGATTGTCCGTTACGGGGTTTGCAGCTAGGCAATTAAAACGTGTTGGCTTTATGGCATTTCCCCATCCTGTCATGGTCTCAAACCCTCCAAGTGCCCTTTATGTTATTGAGAATTCAGTTTATTTCACAGCATGGTTTAGGCTCCTCTGTTTCTTTTAAAGACAGTAGAGTATTATGTTGGCATAGACTAAAATATTGCAATTCTATATATGAGCCGTGGTGTCATCGTAGCACATAGTAGTGAGATACAGCTTATCAGTTTTCCCACTGCATATTCAAGGAAATCTCTTTCTACGTTTTTAGTTATGTACTTCTGTTAGTTTGTTAATTGCTACCACAAGGCTGCAGGGTTTCCATTGCTAACCCATCCCTACTGCTTCGTCCACTCAAAATCCCTTTCTGTCACATCCCCGTTCAAAATGCAGAGCTATATATGAAAGTACTGGTTGATTCCTGCTGATCACCCTTTCCTCCCATCCATTACCTTTCTGATGATGCAGTTAACTCTTACCTCAGGCAACCTTCTGGCTATAATAAATGGTTCCAATACAAATGAGAAAGTATTTAAAAAATATTTCCTCATGCTGCTCTTTAGTTTGCAAAAGTCTGTGGGAGTGCTAATTTCCTTGATTGTGAAAAACCTTGCATTATTATGCATTGGAGATCATAGTTTGTAAAGCATTACTTGTTTTCATCCTTTTCCTTCGGTAATACCTTACATGTAACAGCATCCACAGACAGAGATGCCACTTTTTGACCAAAGTAAACAAGAGGAAAAAGCAATTAGGAAATGATACAACAGTAGCCTGCCTCTGGAACATGCCACTTAGCAGAGAAATGCTTCAAAAACAGAATTCTCCTCTACTTTATCTGTCCAACAACAGAAACCAGAAACATAAATGCTTGCTTACTGAGTGAAGAGATTGCAAAGGAATTCTCTGTAACCTTGTCAGCTGAAGTGGTGAATTAAATGCCACATCTTGAATTACTCAGGATATCAACAAACTCACAGTCAGGCAAGGCTAAAAATGTGATAGTCCAGATACCATTTCCTTGCCATCGTCTGTCTGAATAGATCACATACGGTCTAGTTGTCATAGGCAAAGCAGTACTCTGCACCAGAAGTCCTCCATATCCTGACAGCAACTTTTAAACATGGACGTGGTGTTGAATTTTAGTAGAATTACAATGTACGGGGTATTTTAAGTTGTGTGGTTGGGTTTTTTAATTGAATGAGAAAGTAATGACATAAAGCTTAATCTATTTTTACTATATCATGTTGGTGTTAATGATCTGTTGCTCAACTCGCAGTTTAACCCTAAATATTAGGGGGGGGTGTTGGTTTATTTTAATGCCCTTCTGTAGTGACAGTTTCAGGTATTGACAGGGTACTGTCAGAAATTAATGTCGTATGTAATCCCAGATCAAGGGACTGCCTGCCAGGAATACCAGTAGATGGATATATGGCTATAAAAAACAGACTGAGGATTTAAAACTTGGGGGGTCCTGTGTATCACAAATAGTTTTGTTAAAGATACACGTTTCTGTCTGTAGCTTTTGGAGAAAGAAAAAGAAAAACACAAAAAAACCCACCCCATTTTCATTTTTTAATTTGGTATAACATTTTTTTCTTTTCATTTTACTCTAGAAATTAGTCACAGATGTAACATCTAAGTCTCAGAAGATCATTTTTTCCTTTTAAGAAGAAAAGAGGGTGTTGCAATTGATGTTCTACCTATTTTTCCTCTTCATTTTCTATCTGTGTATTTTCTACGCAGACTTTTACTGTGGTAATAAATTACCAACATTGTTGCCTTTCAAATCTGTGTTGTTTACTTTTTGGCAAGACTCGGGGATACTTAAAGAGATTAAACAGGGCAATTACTAAGTAAAGTCTCTCAACAGTGTCTCTCTTGCTAATGTGAGAAAATGCATGGATACTTCAATTTAAATGAGACATGTGAAAGACAAGTTTTTAATATATCATAGTACCATAGAACGTGATATAAATGTGCTGGAGCAACATGATGCTGTCCTGGAAAAGGGAATAAGAATGGACATGAAGCAGCAATGTTGCTATGAGCAAATATATAAAATCTTTTCATTGCATGCTTTGTAGGCTTTGAAGAATTCTTATGGAGCTGGAATTGGTGACCATTATTTGAGACATCCCTGAATTGGTGTTTCTTCATTTTCTGGGAAGAAAAGTCCCTTTTTTTTTTTCCCTTTTTTTTTTTCTCCCCCAGAATGTGGAAATCCTGATTTTGCAAAACACCAAATGAAATAACTGCTGTTCATAGCATGGTTAAAAAGTGTAAAGAACTCATTGAAGACAAATAAAGTCTCTTCCTAGTAATTATTAGAGTATTAAAAAACATAATGAGAGAAAAAAAAGAAAAAAAAAAGCTGCACTTTACAGAGCTTGGTCAGTTTATGAGAAAGGTTATATAAAGCGTTCATCTTCATTGGCACTCAGAGATGGATCTTTCTGGCACAGGCTGATCTTACACAGTTCCATACTTTTTAGTAATCTAGTTGAATTTTTGTCAACTTTTTTCAGGCCCAGGAATTGTTTTGTTGTTTGCT
This sequence comes from Anarhynchus alexandrinus, assembly GCA_008711295.1. Classification (NCBI taxonomy): domain Eukaryota; kingdom Metazoa; phylum Chordata; class Aves; order Charadriiformes; family Charadriidae; genus Anarhynchus; species Anarhynchus alexandrinus. Next base: position 2,585,533 of record VUYV01000067.1, on the reverse strand, counting down.
TTTATTTGCTTTTGTCTTCTTTTTTTGCCATCAGAGAAAGAAGAGGACATCAGATCAATACTTAAAAAAATAATGCCCACTGGAAAAAACACAAGGCTGGAAATATTAAAAAAAATGCTAAAATTTATATTGTTTGTATTTTTACTGTTTGAATTGATAAACCATGTATAATGGGATTAAGTCTATTTAGGGCTGTTGTGTAACAGTTCTTATCTATTAAGGTTGAAAAAAGAATGTAAATTAAAACTGTTGCAGAGAATTTTGCTCACCATTAGAATCATAGAATCATAGAATCATGGAATCATAAAATGGTTTGGGTTGGAAGAGACCTTAAAGTTCACCTAGTTCCAACCCCCTGCCATGGGCAGGGACACCACCCACTAGACCAGGTTGCTCAAAGCCCCATCCAACCTGGCCTTGAACACTTCCAGGGATGGGGCCTCCACAACTTCTCTGGGCAACCTGTTCCAGTTTCTCACCACCCTCAGAGTAAAGAATTTCTTCCTAATATCTAGTCTAAATCTACCCTCTTTCATTTTAAAACCGTTACCCCTTGTCCTATTGCTACACTCACTGATAAATAGTTGACTACACAGTTTTAACCGTTATCTCCTTCTATGTCTGAAATTAAGCCTGTTTTGGATTATTACCTCCACTTACTTTCACACTAGTAAATATAATAACAGCTTCAGTATTTTTAGCCATTGGAACCATAAAATTCCAGATAATTAAGGAGACAATTTGGATAAAAGACAGAATGTTCAATTGTGTGGATGTTGCAGTGAATATGTTGCACTGTTGAAACAGTGTTAAAAAGCAATCAAAACACAGAATAAAATCTTTTGTCTCATTGTTATGCTGCCTCTTTTTTCCTTTGAAAAACTGAAGCCCAAGTATCAAAGAAACAGAGGAGACAAAGGAGAATAAAAATATTGCATCTAAGGAAGAAAATAAGTGACTGTGATTATAGAAATTACTAAAAAGCAATCATACTTCTTGGTTTGCTGTGCCTTCATTGAAATTGCTATTGTCATTTTATTCTAAACTTTTGATTTTATCAAAGGTATGCAAAAAGGGGACAGTGCTTGATGAAGTCCGATGGTTGAACTTACACCCAGAAAATGGGCAAATAAGGCTTTCATATAGAAATCTGCATTATGGTAGTTTAACCATTGTTTAAAGTATTTTTCATGTAAGCAGCTATTAATATATTTATACTTTTTATTTTGAAAGGTTTATAGTCTTTACTGTGGGGAAACTGAAAAACTTATTTCTTGTAACAGGTGTAACTTTTCAGGGGAAAAAGGAACGTGGGAACTGTCTGTTCCTCTGTAGACTCTTTCTTGAAAAAAACAAAGTGTTTTACCCCAAAGGTTGTAATGTGCTTGGGTTTGTTTTTTTGTTTAGACAAATGAAAGAAATATTTATGTATTTAACATACGTATTTCACAAATGAACATTTCCATCAGAACATACCCATTTTCATTCCCATTCATAATCTCTGCGAATCTCTCTAAATATGCACTGGGGTCTAAAACGTGTCCTCCATAAGTAAATGAAGTCTATTTTGCAAAGTCACAAGTGGTAATTTAGTGTTTTGAAATCTTTTAAATCAGGTGTAAGAATTATGTGAATTATGCACACACAATAAACCTTATAAAGAAAATAAATCTGCCTTGTACAGCAGGTGATGTTTACATGTTTACGGTGACACAAAGGTGATTGATTTTTAAAGAAGGGTACTGCTACTTATTTGCATGCAATCTTTTCTTTTATAGAAGTGTTCAAATTATTACCACATCAGAAATCGTTCTTGTTAGCATTATGATTGTAATAATCACATGGAAAACTTGGTGTCCTCTTCAACACGCCATTATTTAGTAAATAGGACATAAGCTTCTGAAATTGCTCCTTGCTCTATGCAGGCCCCGTTTTCTATTTAAAAAATAAAAATATGAATTATATATTAATATTAATCTATTAAATAGTCTTGGGGCTGATCTAAAGAGTATTAATTTCAGCTATTTCATATTAACTTGATTTTTCACGGCTGTTTCTAGTTTCTGAGAGGAAGCAGAAAGAGCATTTCCAACTTCTATTCTGCCACCCTGTTTGAGGCATATCTTGCAAACCTAGTACAGCTGAAGGATGCATTTTATTTCTCCTTTTACACTGTTAATAGATCTCTTTTACTGTGCCTTATGTTTTACTTTGTCATAATTAATGATCTTTGTACCTGAGCATCAATTCTGTAAGCTCTGTCAAAATTCCTTCTAACCTGTTAATGCCCCTTTTTTTTTCTAAAATCACAGTTAGTGTGGATATACATATAGTGAATTACTTAAGATGTTAGTATTTTTCTGCTCTAACTTGCAAGTAATGCTTTCCCAGTTTGTAAAATTTTCTTCCAATTTAGAGGGGGATAATGGGGAGCAATATTTCTCTCTCACTTTTTCCCCAGTAGATACTCTCAATTACAAACAAACAAGTAATATGATGCAGTTGAAATTCTGAAAATACAGATTTCTACTCTGTTTTTCTAAATGTAATGCTTACTTCTTTAAAAGAGTGAAGTACTGGAGATTGTGGCAAAAGTATACACTTTACACATACACACAGAGACATAGAGACACACATGCTTATTCTTACATCTGAACTATCTGACATTTATGTGCAATACTCATTGTACTGAATTTTGTTGAAGTGAAAAAATATTACTCTGTGGCAAACAAATATGCCTCTGCATAAAAGCTGCCAAAAGGTGATCCTGTGTATGATGAAGCTATGGTGATAGCATGTTCCTGATCCTCAGTGAGGCACTCATTATTTAGAAAGAAATTGGAACTCAAATTTTTTTGTCACTTCAAAAGCTGTGCACTGACTAGTTCATGTAAAGAACGTTTAACACAACATCTCAAAAGTTCTGCCAACCTTATTTAACATTCCGGGCTTCTATCCAACGAACTTTTCTGGTTTTGAAAAAATGTGTTAGACTAGATTTAACTGCAGTTGGTGACTAGCCATAGAGGAAATTGCCGCTGTAGAAGAATAGAAGTTTACAAGCAGTCTAATTCATATATAAGTTAAAAAAACAAGAAACCTCTTTTGTGCCCTGAAAGGCTTTTAAGCATAGTTTTCAAGTAGAAATTTATATCCAAGTTAGTTCCTTCTGAAAGGATATATTTTAGAAAAAGACAGGTGGTTTTTTTTTTATTTGGACAAGATATCTGAATAGTGCATGGTCTCTTCACAGCTGGGATTTTATTAGACAATCTGAATTTTACCATTCAGGTAAATAAAAAATTTGCTTTTCTCTGCAGAGAAAGACATTGCATATTTTATGATATAGTTAGAGATAATAATACCCATTAATAGTGTTTTTAGAAGTGATTTTTGATAAAAGTGGAAAATGTGCTGTTGAGGTAAGCAGCTTCTATTGAAGTTGAATTTCTGATCCTCTGATTGAAAGTGAGCTGTTGCAAAAGTGCAACAAAATTTGGATCCAATAAGCAAGTGACAGCCAGCATATTAATCAAAACACTTGAAGAGATAAAGCATTAGAAATAAATGCAATATATATACCAAAATCAAAAATACCTACTAGGAAAACCACGTACTCCCTACCTGGTAACCTGGTAGATATGAACTGCTATTTGTAGACTGTCACAAAACCTCAGGTCCTGCTTTCATACCACTGATTCAAGAGAAGTTTGGATAATTCAAAAACACTGCTATGAAGTCTAATTAATGATAAATTCACAGGGGTGTTGAAGTGGGGATTTATGTTTAGCCAGTAGCTCATGTCTGTTGGTGAAACCTGAAGAGCGTGAATAGAGCTAATGAATTTGGAACTTCCAAAGTCTTGGCAGCTCTAAGAGGATGCTGTCCCAGTGGCATGAGGATGCACAGTGTTTTAAGATTCTCTTTAAAAATAGTAGGCAGAGTGCCTGCAAACTTTGGTCTGTATTGTTAATTTTAACGATAGCATATGTTTAATCTTTCCTTTTCAGAAAGACAGTCTGAAAGAACAGTGTTTCTGTGGAAGCTGCAAAGACCATGTGATACGCATTTACAGGAAACTGTGAAAGCAAGGATGACTTTATCTTAAAATATGGCATGTCTTAAGAATTCAGTGAAAGAAGTTGTCAGAGAAAAACACTTTCTCCTCTCCCCTCCCCCCTGCTTTGTGTCTATAATTAGGAAGTGATGATGAAATGCAAATTATGAGTTAATAAGAGCTATGCCAACTATAGCATGTGTCAAAATCCACTACAAGTTCATTGTTCATCTTCTCTATTGTATCTATTATGAAATACAGTGTTTGGAGTGAATGTAAGGACGGGTAAATTCAAATGCTAACTTAGTAATACATACCAAGAATGATCAAACTACATGTTTTCACAGCGTAAAAACTTACTTGAATTTGTCTTTTAAGTAGAATAAAAGTAAGAGTACCATCTCTAGATTTGCCATGTTGCAAAAAGATAAATCAGATGTACTTTCTATGTTGACAAATATAAAAATGAAACGCATCAGGTTTTGCTTTGAAACTTTTAAGGCTTTCATTAAGTTTCTTCCTCTTATAAGCAGTTAAAATATTCAAGATCAAATTTAGGTAGAGTTGTCTGGTACAAAAAAAAATTCAGTCCCTGCCATAATATGGATAGATGTGTTTTACTCCTGCATCCACATAGTTTTACAATAGGCAAGGAGCACTACCGTGATTCCAAGCAGATTATTTGTCCTTAGACTTCTTGTTTTAAAACCGTGCTGCCTCCAAAAAGATCTCTGAGATTGGTTTAAGGAAATTATACTGAAAAGAAATGCTGTTTCTTTATGTTTCCTGAGTTCACAATATAAATTTATAGCTCTGTTAAACACACCTTTACTCTTCCATTTAGTAGCCTTGTGTTTTGATGGGAAAATCCTGAAGTGTAGACTTGTGCAGGAAGTAGAACGTCACTGATAGAAAAGTTTGTGATCTGAACATTCTTCTGAGCTGAACATTTTTAGGGACTAAACTCTTAAACTTTCTTTCAAATCTACACTTAAAGAAGTACTTCAGTGTTGGTCAATTAAAATGCTCAATTTTAAAATTAACTGTTCTCTACACTTGGTGCACGCTTTTTGCAACTATGAAGTGTGAGGTATACTTTGTGCACTTCATCTGGAAACACTGCTCTTTATTTCCTATCTCTTCAGCATTAATTATTCTGTGGTTCTAATGTGCTTTGTGATGGTATAGAAAAGTCCTCATTCTAGCTTAAACAAACCTCTCTTCTTACAGCCATATGTCTTAATCTGTGCCTATTCTGTGCATTGTAAGCGGTAGAGTTACTTGTAAAATAAACCTCCTGGGAGTCATGGCTGTATTTTGAAACACAAATAAAAGTTACCTTGGGCATTTGCCCAAGGAGAGATATCAGTGGAAAGATATTAGTCTTCCTGGTCCTCTCTTTTAAGCTCCCAATATGAGAGAATTTCTCCTAAAATAATCAAAACACTCTGAAATTGCGTAAAGTTCATGAGTTGCCAGCTAGGTCTGCTGCAAGTTAAAGGAACTACTAAGGTTATTTTAAATTACACTGGCATTTCTGCTGTTACTGTTACCTGGAGTATCTCTCAGAGGTGTACAAGGAGTTTAACTACTGGATGAAGTTTAGTCTAAAAGGAGTCTGAAAAAGGATTAGGACATATCTCTGACTGGCCAACTAGAGAAGGGTATGCAAAGAAAACAGCCTGCAGCCAAAGAGGAAAAATGGATTTTTCACAGTGATAGTAACACAAGAAGCTGATGAGCTGCTCTCTGCTCATCAGTCTATTCCCTTATGTGAACCCATGTCCAAAGGGATAATGGTAATTTCTGCCTTGTCAAATTCTCCCCTTCTTCCTGATTATCCTTGCACCACTGATTCAATCAGCTGACATTCTGTTGCAGATTAATTCCCCTCTCTTGGCTTTTTTTTTTTTTTAATGGAGACAGGGTATGGATTCAATACAGAAATGCATATTGAATAAGCACAAGATGGTAGTTTTAGGAGGTTCCCTTATGGCCAAACGCTTTTATATCAGCAGAAGGAAAAGGAAAGTAGGAGGGAGACAAATGAAAGGAGGTGATTTGGAAGAAAGTATGTGGCAGAGGAATTGAAAACGTCAAGAAGATGGGGATATGGAAAGTTGATCTGGTTGTGTCACTTCCAGGAGACTCCATGAAAGGATTAAGTCACCTGCAAATAACAGCACTGGATCCTTGTGAGTGTTCTGTCACTGTGAAAGGAGCACACATAAACACTGAACGTTTTTCAGGGTTATGTATAATTTCTCATTTCCTGTCATCAATCAAAGGTGAGTGATGTGAACAAAAAAATCAAACAACCTATGGGCAATAATACACCTTGAAAACCCACAGCAATTCACTGGTACTAATCACTGAGGAGAGTAAGTCACAAAGAAGAAGCTGAAGCATGGATCTTTATGTTCCATTTTTTGGCATTCCTCTTTCCAGTAGTATCCAAAAAGCTCAAAGAGAAAGAGAGACATATGATATATGTAAGAACTTAAGAGGGCCTAAATAACTGAATATTCGTACAGATTTTTGGGAGACTTGGGGTGGTTCAGGCTGGAGAAGACAAGGCTCCGAAGAGACCTTATTACAGCCTTTCAATACATAAAGAGGGCTTTTAAGAAAGATGGAGAGAGACTTTTTACCAAGGCCTGTAGTGACAGGTCAGAGGGCAATGGTTTTAAACTGAAAGAGGGTAGATTTAGGTTGGATATATGGAAGAAAATTTTTATGATGAGGCTGGTGAGACACTGGAACAGGTTGTCCAGAGAATTTGTAAGTGCCTTATCCCTGGAAGTCTTCAAGGTCAGGTTGCATGGGACTCTGAGCAACTTGATCTAGTGAAAGATGTCCCTGCCCATGGCCAGGGGGTTAGAACTAGACGCTCTTTCAAGGTCCCTTCCAACCCAAACCATTCTAGGATTCTATGATTATTATGAGTGCTAGACATACCAGAATAATTCAGCTAAATACAGTAGTTTATAGCATTCAAATTTGCATGATAGTTGATGCAACCATCTTTCAGGACTTCGAGCACAGCAGAAATTAATTGAAAAATGAGATTCCCTTTGAAGGTATTAGCTATATACAGGAACTAACTGCGTATTTTTCTTTCATGTTGTTGGTATCCAACCAGGAAAATATCAGGTGTGTTAGTAGGCTCTGTCTCCTGATTGTTAAAACTTCATTGTATCAAATCTTCACTATGTGTAACAAATTTTTGACCCTTCAGAGGAATTCAAGTGTAGATACTAGAGAAGAGATTTAAGGATCAGCAAGTGTTAGCCCCGTAAACTCCAGATGGAAAGAAAGCCCATAGCCCATCTTTTGAACTTTGAACCTTCTCCTTTTCTAGTACAATAGTTTAATTCCAACCAGAACTTTTTTAAACAATTCTGTATTTTAGCCTTTCTTGGGAAATATTCTTTAAACACATTAGAGGAGAAACAGTTTCTCATTTTACAGAATCTTTGGTGAAGAAAACATTTTGCATATCTTATCAAAAGGACAAAGTTGAAGATTTTATTTAAAATTTAATGCCCTAAGCTATCATTCCACTAAAAGGAAAGCAGTTTTCATCTGGAAACAATAAATTAAAAAGAATAAACAACAACACTCGAGTGATAGGACTGTTTACTTGCAATATACAATAGATGAGTTTAAGTTAGTGAATGTATTTGTATGAAAATGTAAAGTTAATTGCCAAGTTTAGTGTCTCACACAGGAAACTTTAACAGTTATAAAGACCTTGAGGTTTGCATAGGCTCTCCGGAATTTGGAATCCATCTGTAATTCACAATACTTTTTTGTAATCAGCCCAGCCCAGCTACGTGCACTGTCGCATCCGTCAGCTAAATCATGCACACTATTGGGAAAGGTGGGAATATTTAAGTTATTAAACTGTCTGGAGTAGAACATTCCATATATTAGGAGCACTGTGCTTTGTCCCAGTGAAGCAGTACAGTTCTGAAGTGAATGCAAGAGGGCAGTGCAAGATACTCAGTGTGGGAGATCCTCTAAGGACATAGACTATAATAATTCTGCAGTGAGTCTGAGATGTTACCTCCTGTCAGCAAGAGCCACATGTTGGCAGTTGTAGAAAATCTCTAAGGCAGTCCATCGTATTAGTCCCAGAGACGGAGGTAGGGGGGGAGGCCCTTTGCAGATCTTCCCCAAGTTTTTTGGGGTGTACTGGAACTTCGGGTGTTTTTCAGTTAACATGAAAGGTTGGGTTCATGTGCGTCAGCTATGATTCTTAATTGTTAAAAAATAATTATAGCTTTTTTATTTTGATGTTTTTCATATTTTAGAGAGAGATTTGTTCTGAAACGTGATGAGCCAAAGCCATGCTCCCTATGAAGCTGCTAATGATGCATGATAAAAGTGACGTGCTTGTTTCAAGCTAGTGATTTGACTGACATTTCTCTTAAAAATATAATAAATTCATTTTAATGTATATTTAGAAAAGAATGTAAATACTTTATATGTTATGCATGAAGAACAGCTTCAATAATCTTTACTTCTCCAGTTATCCCACTTCCCAGTGGGAGCTGGGTATGTATTTCTTTTTGAACAGAAACGAAAAATATTCTTACTTATGTATGATCCTCCTGAATCTGAATATGTTTGTAAATACATATTTATACAGGGAATTTATACCATAGTCAGAGAGGCATAACATTTATTACAAAAAATACTATTAAATCTGTAGGTTTTTTAAAAAATACAATTATATTTTCTAAACCAAGAATTTAGGAACAGCTTGAAACTTCCTGTCATTACCAAAGTAATTGCAATACATAAGTACAGAATAAGGCAATGTTAGAAAAAATAATCAAAAGAGAAAATATGCCCAATCGAGGAAATCTTTTATTATTTCCTTTACATGCTCCTGGCTGTTGCTTTTCTTCTTGTAAAGGAGTTGCATTATTATTGCATTATTTCCTAAACCAAAAATCATATTTTTATAACTTGTCATCTCAGGAGAATGGAGATGATAGTAAAATGCAGTTATATTTGCATTCCTACAGCTTAATTGTATACAGATAGGAAGAGAAAGCAAGGCTGTGCCCGTAAGACACAGACCCAAACTGTGAGAAGCACAGCCACATTACCTCAAGGCAAATGCAGGGGGCATTGTGTGCCTCAGGGAGGGAGAGACAAAAAGAACAACTCATTCAACAGGAAATGTGCTTAGAGCAATGCCCTGAGAAAGATGTCATCCACTGCTGAAGATGATGGGGGAGAGGAGTAGTTTGCTGCCTCTAATGGCTTGCATTAGGCTACATTCCTATTTGTGCTACAACGGAGTGATCTTCTGAGAACTCCCATAGTTGCAGCTATGCTTCTCCCTGTGTACCTTACTTTTAATGATGCCCTAAGAATAACTCCTGACTATATAAATTGCACAGAAAAGATCACGGCATGTCTTCCATATTGGACCTCCTCTGTCATCAACAGTAAATTGTAAGAGTACAACAGTGGTGGTTATAATTTGGAGAAAATTCACAATATGGCTGATTAGATTTTCTTTTGACATTTTAATCATCATTAAAACTCATTGCTGCTTTGTTGCACTGAAACCTTTGTGAATTGGATAATAAATACATGTCATATATTTGAAGGATGACTCCTTTTCCTAAAATTAGTTAAGCTTGACTAAATATTGAAAATGCTACAATGCTATCAGTTGGCAAATAGGTAGGTTAGTTTCTTAGAAGAGTTCTCAGACTGTACAACACATTTGTTTCAAAATATCATACAGCACTTATTTTAAAATCAAAACTGTATATTTTCTTGAAACTTAACTTCTAATGGACAGTTTATCTGAACAGGTAATTACTATGACAACTAATTTAACATGCTGTAGCTTTTCTGAGAAATGCTTTTGGGAACTGATTTTATTCCAGTACAATTTAAATGGATTTCAGAACAACTTGCAGTGGATTTAGATAATATCCTTTCCATCAGCACCTAATTGGCAGGAAATGAGATTAATAGTACATGAGGAGATCTTCAAAAAGTTGTTTGCTTGTAAGTGTGCTAAGATACCTGAATAACTGCCTACTGTGTAGGTAGTCCCATTCAAGCTACTGAGACTTGTGAACCAGATATAGATTTAACTTTCAGACATTGCTAACAAGCTACCTTTGAAAGTCACAGATTGGGTCTCCTAAATCAGTAGATACTTNTGCCTACTGTGTAGGTAGTCCCATTCAAGCATTGGGTCTCCTAAATCATTAGATACTCTTTTGAAATTCAGGTTTGGGTCTTACTTTGTAGGTAGCTATGTCTTGACTATGAGTTGCATGTCTGCAAGCACTGGTAAAGAAATCTGGGGTTTGTATTCTAATAACAACCCAGACACTATTTCTAAAAGTTGACATTTTCCATTACCATTTAGGACCAGTTTTAATACATCCAATTGTTTCTGTATAGTACCTGTTTTTTCTAATATCCTGCTTAATATGTGTCTGGCTTGCAAAAATATGTACACAACATATGTCTTTTCTATTTGCTTCTTGTCCAGAACAGTTTTAGCACAAATTAGTACATAAATAGTGACTATTATTAATGTTGGCATTAGTCTGGAATCATTTGTTATACCCACTCCTCTATATTTCGCATGCTGATCATGTTGAAAATCAGTGAAGCATGTGAAATTGTAAACGACAAAGTGGAAGCATTTGCAAGTCTATCCACTTCTGCTCAGAGATTAACTGTTTTAATCTTAAAAAAATAAAATCCTTGTGATACTGAAGGCCAACAGTATGAGGTCTAGCCATGTGAAATTTGTCCTGCCCACAAAGGGAGATGTGTACCTGTTATACCAAAATTTCACTTAAGGAGTTCAAATAATAAAGCAACTATAGTGATGTGTACCCGTTTCTGTTGTAGGTGCTTTGCACACATTGATTTATACCCACAATGTTGCTTGTATAGTATGTAAGTTTGTATTGGTAAAACAAGAGGAGAGGAAATGAAGCCATGTGGCTGAATTGCTTAAGGTCACTTTTATGAAGTTAGCAGCAGAGGTGGGACTACAAGTGAACCATTTTTGTAATTGTGCTGCATACTAATCATTCCCAGAATCTTACCTAGGTTATTATATCCACCTAACATTACAGTGCCTTTCCTAAAGGGTGTTGAACTCCAAGCTTGATTAATGGTGACACATTACTTTCTGTGACAGGAGCATAAGCTCTGAATGAACAATTATTTAAATGTTCTCAGCTGAGAATCATGCCCTCGTCATCCATGCTTGATGTACAAACATGGTCTCCTGACTGTCTACGCTTTTGCCCATCTGTTTGGATGGCATAATGCCTGTTTTCAAGTAGGTCAAAACCTTGCCGTAGGGCATGTATGCCAGGCAACAATGGCTTTCAGTGGAAGACTGCATAACCTGAAAGTGTCTTCACTTCTGCAGTAAGTCCTTCCTTTGGTGCGGGATTGAATTGCTAGCTCCTCAGGTTTATATACTTATCCTCAGATATTGCAAAGCAGCATCTGAACAATAGGGAGGAAAAGGAGACAATGGCCTAATATGGTGGAAATGAGGCAAGAAATAATCTTTCTTTGGTTTTATCTCCTATGAACTCTGAGAAGAACAGTATCGTTTCAGTGTTTTCAAGTGTGGAACCTGCCAGGCCAAAGGGCGAATCTGGTATGGTGTCTGTTATGTTCTCTGTTTCTACTCCACGTATTCAGGCCCCTGAGGCTGAAAAACAGGGGGATGTTGGTCAATGCACAGACCTCTGATTTATCAAGAAGACCACTTACTGTAGGAGGTATCACATAGAGAGCAGACTGTCTTAAAATAATTCTCATCCAAGAAGTGAGTGAGGATATGTATATAATTTTAATCAGTCTGACCTTAGTACTTGCCTTGTTTATATCTGGTGCATAAAAAGGCAGCATACAAAATGTAGTAATGGAATAGCTATGTGGTATGACTTGCTCATTGTATGAACTATATCTATATCTATCTATATCTATAGACAGCAACATACATATCTCTGCAGGAGATAGTAAAATGGGTAAAATATCTTGTGTATGTTTGTCAATGTTGGTCTTCTCTCAATAGAGTAGACAGGAGTTGATCTTCTGAGCCTGATAGCTGCTGTACTCTGCAAAATAAAAGCTAAGCTTTTTTAGGTTATATTAAATAATGATTTAAATTTTCCATTACGAAACATTTGAAATGCTGTCATATTTAGTTTCTTTCCAGTCAGTATATGCTAGCACAAACATAGTTTAAATTATGGTTCAGTTTCAATGACTTCAGTACCCTGAAAGTCACTGAAAGGATTTAGACTGGCCATCTGTCCTATTTTTTCGCCTACAATTTAAGAACTTCAGGGTTATCTCAGATATGTGCTGATTGAAATTGATATTCGTATTCATATTAATGTACTTATTGAAAAAAAATACCAACAGCACTAAAAGCTTCTGGAGTTCAAATACTGCAGAAAACTCCATACAGGTTATAGTGCACTAATTCTATGAAATATAAAGGAATAAGCAAAGTGCCCTCTAGTGTAAAAAGCTTAGCAATGCCTGTTTATATAGTGAGTATTTTATATATATATATATATTATCATCCACTCTATTTTTGATCTAGTATGGTCATGGATAGAGATGAGATTTTTTAATTTTTCTGATAATTCATAATTGATTTTGTCACTAGCACATTAGTCTGATTTATTTACTACAAGAGCAAATTCAGGCCCACCACCAGGAAAAATCAAACAAACCAAGCATAGCTCACCAACAGTATTAGGTCTATGCTGTCCTAAAGAAACATCAGTTTCCATTATGAAAAACTGCTGGTCTTTCTTTGAACAATGTCAGTCCTGAGGGCCTCTGCCAGTCTGTTGTGTTTCTTCCTCTCCTTCCTGCTTGCTCCATGCCATAAAGCTTGAGCTGAAGTTGCCAGTGTCATTGCCTGTCTAGAACAGACAAAAAAAGTTTGAGAAGAGCTAACATCACCAAGGTGTGTACCTAAGCTTCCTCACATACACCTAATAATTGGTCATCTGTTCCTTTCTAGCTGTAATCCAATGCAATCTTTTAGTTAAATTGTCCGACTTCTCCATATGAACACTAGATAGATATTTGTATAAATCTTCAGATGGGCAGAAGTGCTTAAACCCAACAGCCTGAGTCTCAAGATTAGTTTCACACGTGGTTTTGCTCTGTGAAGTGCTTCAATGCATCTGCATGCTGCCCTGGAAGTCTTCAGACAGCAGGTAGGAAAAGTTACATACCAGGTATTTCTGTGCACACATGTGACGGTGATTCTCAGAATTATTCAGGACTCAGTTATCTTCTGAGATGACAGGCTATTATTTAGTAGTCTTAAGGTTAGAATAGGAGATTAAGGGTCTCAGTTCTTCTCAGCTTGGATCTGTAACTGTGTCACCCTAAATGAGTGACCTAGCCGCCAGATTGCCAGCAGCTGTCAGTGGGGCCCCTCAGCATCACACCCAGGGAAGCTGCGTTACTCTGCAGCCAGAAGTGCAAGAACCTCTCAGATGGAACAAGGGTGAGCCAGAGCGCGGCACAATTCTGGTGAGACCAGCCAGCTAGGAAGGGGAAGCCCGACAGTTCCAGCACCTGGTGCTTGGGCTGCTGGAATCACATGGAAAACCACTGTAATAACCTTCTTTCAACCAAGTGCTCTAAATTCTTACAGTGCCTTTGTGCCAAGGTTCATCTTGCTGGCCATGTTTCTGGACCTTTGTATTGTTTTGCAGTCCCAGCATTGGCAAGAGCCATGGCAGGAGTTCTCACACAGAACAGGCATTTGCCTGAAGTTAAGGCTGTCTTCTTGAATTGGGAGCCCTGGTTCATAGCCTCCTAGGCTGTGTACATGTTTTTACCATTAGGACATGACTTCAATTCAGTATAGTCGCATTGTGATAGTGTATTATTTGTCCATATACCTCAGATACATCTAAACATTCTTCAGGGACCTACAGATGAAACCTGGCCTTCCAATAATGAAAAAAAGGATGAGGAGGTGCTGAGTCCTTGGAATACATCACAATATACCTCCATGAAACAGCAAACTGTCAGAGAATCAAAATCAAGTCAGAGTGATATAAATAGTTTCCCTAATGATTCTTCAGAGCGGCTTCAAAACCAATTGTGAAGCTTGAAGATATGTGCAGGGTTTTGGATATTCTCATAGCAGTTAGAAGGACTTTACAAAAGACCCTGTAGTCTGCTTTCTCTTGCCATATCCCAGAAATAACAGGCAGCCTCCAGAGAAGCCCAAACAGTTGTGCTTAAAAGGTTAGAGCAAATCTTTCTTAATAAAATTCAGGAATGTGTACTCCAGATGTCTCAGGGTACGTTAGCAGTGTGTGGTCAGTAATGATGGCCTTTTGTGGCCCAGAGAATTGTTACAATAGACCATAGGAAATGAAACAGCCTACGTTGAAGCACTAAGGGAGAGCTGTTTTCTGTCTCCATTGTCCTAATAAATGATGGCCTGCAATGGAGGGCTTATCTCTGTACAACTTTAGACCACCCTCTTTTAAGCATATGATTAATTTAAATTACATAGTCTAGAGGTCAGTCTGCAGAGGAAGATCTACAAAGGAAGCCTTAGGAAAACTAGCTGGCTAAAAAGGTTAGGGACTGTGAATAATCCTCTATTCTTTTCTTCCTACATGTATTTAATCCTTTCAGTGGCAGTATTATAATAAGGGGCACTTCTGGTTTGCCTTGCACTCTTGTTATTAATACTAAGTAGGAGACAGTCTTTTTACAGATCTTGCAACTTCCCAGTCAGCAGGTCTGTATTTATGGATGCTATTCTGAGATACCTAATTTCCTGTGCACCCTGTGAAGCCTTGGTGCCTAATACAGGGTTTTGGATTCCACCCCAGTGACCAGGTGCCTCCAAGTTACTTGTATAAGCTCCTGACACTTTTTTTTTTATGTCTAGCCATTAAAACAGAGTTAATCACTGTTGAACTTCAAGGTGTTATGTCCAGTGACATGAGGTATCTGCATGTCAGGAAACAATAGGGTGAAGAAGTCCGCGATCAGAGACAAATTGGACAAATTTTACATGAGGAAGCAAAAAAGCTATACATGGATTTATTTTACTTTAAAAAAATCAGAATTGTAAAAATCGTAGTAGTATAGGTCAAACCTATGCAAATGTGTATCTCAATCTTCATTTAAATATGTTGTTAAAGAGATTTAATAAGAGTATCAGGTAACAGAACCTTGAATTCAAGAGTGACTCCTTTTGAATTAAAAGTATTTCACAGAATGTTGGAACTTTGCATGGAAACCTGGCCTGAAGATATGCAGTACAGGTTTTGGTTTACACCACAAGAAACATCTGAAATTAATCACTATTAATAATAAGGATTCTTGTAGATAATAAAGAAATTATTGTTCGTATCACAGGAACATCAGTCAGGCTCCTGAAATGTTTATGACTGTCAGGCTTAATCATTCCTGGATTCACTGGGTATGTGATAAACCTGATACAATGTGATTTAGTCTCATGAAATTCATTCAGGCCAGGTTGCTGGTACTGAAAATCAAAAGCACTCTTATCTGTAGCCATCTGTAGCAAATAGAGCTCTTTACGGTAAAGGTCAAGTATCAGTTGTTCCGAAAAATGTCCTACTAAGTGAAACAACTCTTGTTCTTGATATTCAGTAGCTGTATGAAAATGGGGTGGGGGGAAATCATGCTGTGGTTATCAAGAAGCAGCAGCACAAAAAAGAGCATCTTAAAAATGTAGGTTAAATCATAACTCGGAGGGAGGTCTGTTACTTGGTCTTCCTACTACCATCCCTGCTACTTTGTTGCCTTTCCCCTTGTGCGCTAGAAGTGGTAAAATTATAAGGTGAATCCCAATGTGCTGCATTTTTGATTGCCATTTTATTATATGCATCCCATTTTCAGGATATGTTTTCCTTGCTGTTTATCTCTCAGCTAAATTTGGAAAGCTGTCTGCAGGCTGGTGTTCTGTTGAATGAGCTAGCTGCCTGAATAGATACGTGACATGATTTTGCACCAGTTAGGGACTGGAAAGTAAGAGTACTGTTCTCTGGATTGCCAAGGGCCTCTTTACATATATTAAATCTTGTCTCCTCATATCATGTGAAAAGGCAAAGCTAAACCAATAATCCATTTTCTGATTAATTCTCAGATTTAGCAGATAAATCATTTGGAGGAAGGGAGGAAGGGGAGATGCCTCACGCTCTAAAATAACAAATTCAGGAAATTGGTAGAAAGTAGGGCTAGAAAGGGACCACCAAGATCAGCTACACAGACCTGCCCATTCCTCCTGGGTACTGCCATACGTTGTGTCTGAAGTGAAGTGGCTGAAACCTCTTCATTTTAGAGACTCAGGCTGAATGTATCAGATTTTGTGGTAAGTTATTTTGGTTTTTAATTTCTAAACAGGGAAGTCTTCTTGCATCTTACTTCCAGTCTCATATGTATACACTACAGCGCCAGAGACAAGAATGAAGCAAATGTATATCTTATATCTAAAGTCTTCAGATTTTGCCCTTTTTTCCCCCCAACCAAAATTGACAAAATGCTTAGTTAAATTTCATATACATTTTCAGAGTTGTCCAAGCTTGAGTTACAAAGTCATATTATTTCACAAGCTTTTGGCACAAAGCTGCTTCTGCATAAAAAATAAAACCAAACAAAATACAGTGGTAGAGAAGAGATGATGAACAGGAGGAAATGATAGAGAAGACAGAAGCAGGGCAGAGCTCTGAGGCACTTCAGCTGTGAGGATCTTGCCTGTGATACAAAAGGGAATCTGAGATGTCTTTGCCTGCCTCTCTGGCTAAATTTAAAGAGCTATGCTTTTGAAGTCCATACCTGGCTGTAATGGAGGTGCTTTTGGGAATCCTCTAATCTCCTCCTTTTTGGTCATACATTAAGCACCTTGTACGAACCCCATTTCTAGTCATCCCATTTTGAGAAATACATAAAATACAGTTTTCCCAGTATCTCATTTTAGATACCATTCCCGTAATGTTTCCTTTATTAAGTGAAGGATCTACCATATAAGTCACAGTTTTATATAACATCGTTGCAACTCTACAGTACAATGGGAACAAAATGAAAACACATAACTTTTTAAAGGCATCAGTTATGACTGCCACTGGCAGATACCCAAAAATTCTGTAAAGGAAACTGCCACATGCTGCCAGCAGCTTATAACAAGCACACTCAAATCTTTGCATAATATTTCCACTTTGAATATGCTGCTTTTAACATCTGGAAGTAGTGCTGAAACTAATTTTCCCTGATTTTTTGCTGGAGAATATATATACATTTCCTAGTCCATGTTTGCTTTTCACAGACTTCAATAAATGAGTTTATTAACAGGAATGTTCAGTAATATGAGGAATTTTATTAGTATGCAAAGTGAATTTTGTAATTATAATTGTGAATGATGGCATCAGAAATTGGTTTACGTTAGGTACAGAAGATGTAAATGTGTCCATTTAAAACAAGGAATGTCAGATGAGAATACTCATCCATTTTCAGCAAAAGCAACAACCAGCAGTTGTTCATAAAAATTAATTAGAATCCCACTCAATATTAAACAAATACCGAACAAACTTCTTTTCACAGACTTCAAAAACAGCAATAGAGGTACAGTGAGTGAATAATTGTTCATTGTGTATTAGTCACCCTGCTGCAGTAATTATTATTACTAATAATAGCTGCCTCAGAATGTTTGGAACCTGAATTTGGACTAATTTTTCCATCTGCTCATCAAATAGAAGTTCTTAATTAGGCAAAGACTTGGAAAGAATCATTAGAAGCCATTGGCTAAACATAGCAAGGACTTTGTGGAGACATGAACCATATCTTTTTACTACCCCTTCCAGAGCAAGGGCCACCCCAAAGTCAGAGGAGATGTATTGTCATTTTTCCTGTATGGTAGTTGTAGGATTTCCCTTGTGCTCTCTGGCTTTTGTCCCAAACAGCTGTTCACAGTATCTCACAGGGTAAAATTGATACTAGTAGCATGAGACTTGAAAGGATCCAATTCTGCATCACACTGTTTTGGGATATCTTCTAACCAAACATCATGGTTAGAAGCAGTGTAACTTCTCATTGCATCATAAGCAAAACAGCATCCCAAGTGATGTTTAAGGATTAAAAATATCCTGTGCATCACAGGATACAGCAATCCACGTGCCTCCCACCAGCCCTGGAGGAATAGATCTATCCAATTACTTTATCCTTGTAAAAGGCACTTCCAGTTTGAGAAGGAAGGAAAGCAAGAAGATGTATGAGTGAAGGAGAATGGTTCATGCAACTTTTACTTTCAGCAGTAGAAAAATAACTTCTAATTTTTTGTTTTCCAGGCTTCCAGAAAACAATATATAAAATTAGAATCTTAACTTTAAACATGGGCCTGTGTTTGATTTGAAGAGTATTTTTTGCTAATAAAAAAATGTTTGTATTTTGTGGTACAGTTTCAGACTAATTCCATATTTCTGCAATTAAAAAAAATAAAACATGTTCAGTTTCCATTGTTCATCAAAAATACAGGAAAAAATGATTTGTGCTACCTTTTTGGAGCTTCCTACTCCCTCTCCTTGCTCACTGTTTAATTGGTTTCCTCGTCTCCTCCCCAGCTGCTTAGAGATTGTTCTGTCCCTGTGGCTTTGCTCTCAGTGGCTTCACACTCTTGATTTGCTCTCTGCAGTTGTCTCCTCTGCTGCTCCGCTTTGCGTGTGAGCCACAGCAAACTGTCATTGACAAATCTCAGAGAACATTAGGAGCTGGGATTTTCATTTTTTCCCCTTGCTGTGCCTACATGTGGAAAAGCAAGAAAACTAGGATGGGGGAGCATATCATGTTGATGTTTATTCTATTTCCCCCTCTATCCTGTCTAAATGATGATACATATTGTGCTTATATGTGCCTAAAGCATAGCACAATCAGGATACAGACAGCAACAGTGTATTGAAACTAAATAAATGAGACAAGAATTTCTCTCAAAACCTTGTCAGTGATTTCCTTTAAAAGATTGCCATAAATCCCTATTTGCTTCATAAAAACAACTTCTGCTGCATATCTGCAGCAAAGTTGCAGAGAGACTGTCTTAACACACTGCCAGAGGGTTTTTCTGCCTGAGCCAAACCATGTTCATAGAAGAAAACTGAAATTATAATCGTATTGGGAGATTCTGTGATCCATGCTAAAAGAAATTACATTTAAATTACATTTAAATTGTAGCATTTTTGTTAGACAAAGCTATTTCCACTATTGATATTTTTATTGATAGTATATTTCAAGAGAAATGAATTTAACAATCTCATAGAATATGTTTGCTTAAATTTACTGAGAAGCAATAAGGTCCTGTGTGCTTGTGTAAAGCTTTCTTATTTCTAGTATATTTAATTTAAAATGAAAAAATACCCCGAACCTGTCTATAAAATAGCATTGCCACTTCAAGTTTTTGCTTATCAATAAACGTATTTCTCAGATATCAGCAATGGTCATTGCAGACAGTATAATAATCTTATGGGAAAATCTGGTTGCCAGCATACTAGGAAAATTTAACTATATAAACTGTCATAGATTAAGGCAGGAAGTGACAGCTAATTATTATTTCTGTGATTAATCTTTGCAATTCAGTAGTGCAAAACATCTTAACTCCACTGTGCTGCTGTATACATATGTAATGTGAAGACATGGGACTAAACCTTAAGTCTGAATCTCTCCACCTCAGACCAGAAATTTGAATACTTATTCTCAAGAAGATTTAATAACTTATCCATTGATTAATTCTCATTTTATTGCTCCCATCTACCATGAATCAAAATAAATTGAAATTACAATCTCAGCAAGCATTTTGATGCTGATCATCCGCAGATGGAGTTGGACACAGCTCTGATGTGAATGGTGAATGTGAGCATAGACCTTGTGGTGGCGTCCTTCAGTCTGAGATTTCAGTTCGACTTGAACTCTTCTCCTAATTCCTGTAACATGCTCTCACTAAGATGGCCGCACTCACGTTTACAGAAGGGTTGTATGATTTCTCTGTATCTTGGTAAATCTGGGACCCAGGCTGAAGCAGCTAGAGAGACCTGCAGGGTCTGCGCAGCATCAGGGGGTTGATGAGGGTGGCAGCGTTATAAAGGCCTGTTTCTCTCCCCCAGTATTTTCTGTACCCTGTAGCTACAATGTTGGAAAGTCTCCTGCCAGTTGAGCTCTCTTGGTACTGGAATTGAGAGAGCTACAGGAAACCAGCCACCTGCAGCATTAATTATTGAGACATTTACAGCTACTCGGAAAACTTCCTCAGCTTCCTGGCCCACATCAATGCTGTAATTTCAAATAATTATTGGGTCATTCTGTTCACTGAACCAGCCAGCTTAGAACTAAGGAAGACTTTAAGTTAGCTGAAATTTGAGACACTACAACTCATTAGTCATCCTGAACATTATTGATCAGAAAAGGATGTTGTAGTAAGCTTCCCTGACATCTGATTTCTTTCCTATAGAAAGGCTGAGCCACCTAAGCGTGACGAGCACCAGCAGGAGGGCGAGCAAAACTGCCAATAGCACCCTGTGGCAGCAGAGGCAGTTGACAGCTCTCAGGAACTGGCAGATGCTTGGGGCAAAACTGCTTTCCTGAGGGCATGGAGGTACTGGTTGCGCTCCATGTTCAAGTGGGCATTTGTAAGGCTGGAGACAGGTGATAATTCCTTCACATTCAGGAATCTTTTGGATACTTTCTTTTGAGGGAGAGGGACAGGTAGAGAAAAACAGTATGCATGATGGATAGAGCATCCTGGAGCAGTTTGCTGCCAAATGAACTTAATCTGTATTTCTCCTTAGGCTGGGTCCACTGATACAAGGATCAGATTGAGTGTTTTCTGTGAGCTGGTGCAAGTTACAGCCGTCACAGTAAAAATAAAGTGGAAAGAGGTTTTCCTCTGCTTTTTTTTTTTTTTTTTTTTTTTTGCTTTTGGTTACTTAGCTCATCGCTGCAAGTGAATCTCTATTCCTTTATTTTTTATGAGTATGAGGTGACCAAAGAGAATGGTACGAGTCTGGTTAGAGCAAACTCTGTCTGCCCAGCCTGTGCCTGGGGAGAGAGGATGCGACCCTGCTTGTTCCAGCAAGCTGCACACACACCTACTGCTCTTGGCACCGGAGATGCTGTGCAGAAAAGTCTGGCCAATCCTCAGCAGCGTCAAAAGTGGAAGACGTTGGTCTCTGGACTTTCTTCTGACTCCCAATCTCTGTCCTAAGAGCTGCTCGTAAGCCCCAAGAGAAGGAGATGGTCCTGTGCTAAACCCTTCCTGCCAGCCCAAGGGGAGGAGTTGGGTGCCCTGTGTTAGTAAGGAAAGAGGATAACATGGGGAAAGGTGGAGGTGGGAGGAGAGTGTTTTTTAAATGGAATGACAGGTCCTGACAGCGCACTTATCTCCCAGTCTCCCTAGCTTCCCCACTACCTCTCTAGCATACTTCCCACTCCTATATTTTACCCATGTAGCTGAGAGGTCTTAAAGTATCTTTTAATTCTGCCCAGTATCTACTTCCAATGTCATGCAATATTGTTTGCTTTTTAACCTGCTTTTTCATAGCACTTTAACAAAAAGGTAGACTTTCTGCTGTGAAGATACGATTGCTACAGTATCTCTGTTTGCTACCAATTACAGTTCAAGTTTATTTGTTGGTAAAAGAATTTTTCATATAGCTAAGGGCAGTTCAGGTCACAAGAGGAAGATTTTTTTTGAAGGAAAACAAATGTCAACACCTGCAAATGTTAAGTTAATGAAAATGGGCTAAAATCAATAAATATAATATGACATATCCCTCATTGGACCAGAGGTTTAGGTTTCAGAGACATTTGCAGAATTCCCACCGAAGCCTGTCTTTTTCATCAAAAGCAGAACTTTACCTGTCTATTAATATTTTACTTTACTATGTGTGTTTTTGTTATTTATCTGTCCCTGTGAGTAACGCACAACTTTATTGGATTTGTGCTAACCTCATTCCCACAAGATTCAGACATGTCTTACATTTCCCAAGTGAGGAAACAAAATGAAGAGAGATTAAAAACACATTTCTGACAATTCCACTTACCCTGTAGAATTCCTGACTCTGGGAATAACCCTATTGCTGCCAGTGAAGCTTTTTCATGGAGCAAATCACAGCTTTTACAGGCTTGAAGGGCATGTCTAAATCTTTCCGGCACCCACCTGAGCCAGCTCCTTACGGATGGGTACAAAACCAGCAATAGGAAATGAACCCCAGGCTCCCAACACCCAGCCTGACACTTTGAAACCAAGCGACCTGTTTCTGTCATGCAGTTCTGTAGCTGACCCGTGTTGCCTGTGAGAGGTGTGGGGTGAAGCTCCCGAGGACACATGGGTGCCGTGGGGCTGTGTCTCCCGGCCTGCAGCCCGCGGCTGTTCCCTTCTTCTCCTGGGCAGGCAGCCATAGCTCCACACACCCAACACCCTGGCTGCTGCTGTGGGACCAGGATCGTGCTCCCTCTGCTTCCCATAGCTTTGCCATGGGGAACATCATCTCGGGAAATGAGGGACAAGAGGCCTTTTATATGACCTCGGCTGGATTGCCGGGAGTTTACTGGCCAGAGACTACAGTGCTTTAAATCCCATTTTCACGAGCAAATTAGTGTCCTTGAAGTGTTTTTCTTCATTTTTTACTAGTCAAACGTTTTATTATGCAGGCTTCGGCGTCTTATCATTGAAAATACTTGCATAGGTAAAATGGAGTTGAACGTCTTATAGTTTATTGGCATTTTAACTTGTTAGCCATATTAAAGTAGGATTTTTAAAGAAAGAGCACCATCTTGTGGAAGTAGCTGCTCTGAGTGTGCTGAACAGCCAAAAGCCGGTTAAACTTGGGCATTGCGAGTTTCAGCATCAGTAGTCTTTATAGTTACAAGTTTACCACTGAGAATTAAGGAAATAAGAAAAAAATAAAAGAGGAAGATGAAGTCACATATTTCTTCTGTATTATCATAAGGATTCATGAAGATTAATTTGGAAGCATAAAAATAATTTCAGAGCTTATTGAAGTAGATAAACTTTAAGATTAAATAATGAGATATTTCTATACATACGCTTGGATAAAAAAGTGACAAAGCTAGATTTGAGGTTAATTCCTGAGAAAATGAACTTTTTACTTGAGTTTTATGATTCCTGCACAGAAATTATTTTAGACTGTAAGTTTAGACTATACATTTCCGTATAATTGTTTGCTACAGCAAGGCAATGGCCTTAAAAGGGCAGCCATAGTACTGACCTTTGCAGTGGAGCCAGTTATTAGAGCCTGGATTTAAGCCTGTAGTGCATTCATTGTAAACCAGTCACTTTTGTACTAGATGATATTATACTGTAGGTGAAGTACAGTCTTCTTACACCTTCTGTGATGTTTGATATTTCTCTGTACCTCTCTGTACTGTCTAGCAGGTTTTATGCTTTGTTTTCCAGAGTCATTAAATATAAAAATGTTAAACAGAACTGCTTCATTAAATGGAAATGAGATGATAAATTGACACTATGTATATAAGCTAAGCAGTTTACTCAAGCTATCACTTATTTACATAAAGTCAGCACTCAAAAATTACATTTTTACTACAGTTTGTTTTCACGTGTATGTGGCACTTTCACATCTTCCAGTGTAGTTGCTATGGCTCTTAACATGGAGCTGTTAACATAGAGCAGCTGTTGAAATCAGGGCTGATATTGCGTGTCCATGATCACGTCTGCACAATTGTTCCAGCAAGAATACCAGCATGAACCAGGCACCTGCATCACACTGACATTGATCATTTGGTATATCAGAAACAAAGCCTTTGTATAGGAGCATAAAAGTAAATACAGGATGTCTTTTGCCTTCACTTAACAGCAAAAAAAGAGTCTCCTGTGACAAATATTCTGTTGCACTATTATTTTAACATTTTTGTATATGCATACATAAATATATATAAAATACAGATGTATATTTTCATATATGTATACATGCACATATATATACATCTCTGCAGAATAATTCCCAAAAGTTGATTCAATTAATATGTGAACACATTTACATTTTTATGTCTCTTTCCAACATACGACAACCTTGCAATAACTGTTTTGTTGGTGAAAATGCAGTTCAAAATGGGTATAACAATGACTTGCAAAAGTACTTAGAAGTCCCTTTTGTATTAGCAAAGTGGACTTCATAACCATGAAAGTAATTTTTATATTCTCATTAAATGCCCTAGCCATCATATATAGCCATTGATTGTTACTGTTATTTCATAACAAATGATGTGTTTAAAGCCAGAGCTAAATCAGACTGAAACACATGCTTTGATATGTGAATCACTCTTTAAGCAGAAAATTTCCTGAAAAATTCCACTTAAGCTTTTGAATGAATCAGATTATTTCTGATGGCTTGCTGAAAAACTTCAAACTGTAGTTTTTGTTTTGGAAATTTTGTTCTTGCTATTGTTGAACATGACTGATCCTGGTGATACCTTTGTATCTCGGCAAGTGTATTTTGTCTGTGCTCTGGTAATGGTCATGTGTGTATTTAGGCAAAAAACAAATATGAAAGCCTTAAAGTCTGATGTGTCTACCTCCAGTGAACACAGATCAAAATAAGCACAAGCTATATATTACACTCTCATCTGAGAGATCAGTAAGTGAGACTTTTTGACCAAGTATAATAGAAAAACACAGGTCCTGCCAAGTAGAGGAGCCTGGAGATCTAACAGTCTGGTATGCCCTTTAACCATGCTTAGGGATACATACTTCCACAGAAGATGCAAGAAATTTTGAAGGATGTTTCACTATCCATTTACAATAGAAATTGCCTTTTTGTTGGTGAGGTTTTTTTGAGGGGTATTGTTTTGTTTTAAAAGTCTGAATTAAAAATAGAAACTAGCATCTTACACTTGGGTAAGCTATGATTTTTTCCATTTTTTAAAAAATCTATTTTATCTGTCAATTCTAAATAGTCTGTGCATGTAGGTAAACGATCATTTTTTTAAGTTGAAACCTCCTAACGGTTGGAAGTGAAAACTCACAGAAATAGACTGTACATATTCTAAATTCTCTTGTTTTGAATGACTATTCTAATCGATTTGACATTTGTTACCTTTCCCTCTTAAGTTGCTGCCACTTTGCAGTTTTGGGGAGAATAATGGTGTCTTTTACTTTTCTCAAAAAACTAAAAAGAACATGTTCTGAAACAAATGCCTGCAGCAGTTTCCGACATTGTCACCTCTCTACTTGGTGAGAGATGCCTACCCTTGGTCCAGGTCACCTCATGTTTTTAAAGAAAGGAAGATGTACTTTCATCTCAACCACTGCAAATCACAATCCAGTGCAGCAGTGCAAACCGTTTTTATTAGTAGTTTGAGCTATTGTTGCAGCCTATGAAGTGTAACGTGTGTGAATGAATCTCCGTTTGTGAAAAAGGCAGAATACTATAAATGGGTATACATACATTTCCTATAGTTTAAGAAAATCATTGCCTGTACTCATGTCTGTTCATGTTTAAGATGTGTGAAAAGTCTCATAGTGCTAGGAACAGCTTTTCTTCTGGTTGTATATGTGATGGGTGCCTCCTTCTGAAATCACACATCTAAATACATCTGCCTGGAATCTTAACAGCCACAGCTCTACTGGAGACGAAAGGAAGGTGGGGTAATTTTATCTTTGTTTTGTCTGAGGGCTTTTTCTCCCATGCCTCTTACGTTTATTTAGAAGACTGCTTGAAGGTTTGTTCTGGTTTGTTCTCTCTTTTTTATATTCTGCAGTTGCTGCATAATATTGAGATTTCAATGTGCACAGCAAATATATTAAAACAAAACCAGAAAAAAGCTCTTCTTGTTCCCTTCTTTCCCCAAATATAAGAAATTCTAGTTTCTGTAATGATCCAGGCTTTGTAGAGTTACTCAAACTTGTAAAAGACTGTGAGAGGTGTGTTCCTACCAGGGGTAGTTGTTAACTTCAATTTTGTTATATGTATCAAAGTCATTTCAAGAATCCGGCCCTCTATTATGTAATTTGTCAGGATTCATACTCATCCAAAGAGGTCATTAAAACAATAATATGCAAGCTGACAGGAAAGCTTTGTTCAAATATACTACATGAAGCACTTATTTTTACATATGCTCATAAGGAAATGTTTCCTCGCCAAAAGCTGGGTAAAACATTCTGACATGTTTTGATGAGGTGAACATTAAGGTGTTGTCTGTTATTTGGTGAACAAAAAAAAATATGCAGTCATCAACCACTTAAATTTAAGTCATAGTCTTTGTGTGGCCAACAGACCACAATTTCTCTACTATACTGTGTATTATTTTTGATAAATTTATGTAGATTAGTCCCAACCCTGGTAAGCACGGTCCCTGGTGCTGCTGCCTACTGCTTCTCCTTGTTAGAGCCCTGAGTCAGTAACGCTTCAGTTTGTCCTTTTGTATTCAGTTTGTTTGCTTTTGTATAGAGCAGTCTTTGCCCATTTTTTTTTTTTAATCAGTTCTGAGATCCATTGGCTTTTCAGTGGTGCCCACAAGTACTTTTTCTTGATGCCACTTCTGCAGGCAGTCTGTGTTTGCAGCTGGGCGTTTGAGACTTTTAAGAATATGTGTAGAATACAACACATCTATACCCTTTTTATGCATAAATTGATTACTTCTGGCTCTGGCAAAGCTAGAAGTCTAGAGAAACTCTGAACCTGACACAAATTTCCTAGTTTCAGATATCCTGTTGCTTCAATTTTTTTATCTTTCTCGAGTGGGGGATTTGGGTTTTCTTTTTGGTTGCTGCAGGTTTGCTGAGTTCTGTTTGGCCTGGTCGGGTGATGTGGCGGATCCCCCGCCTGCGCCAAGCTGGCGGTGCTCCGTATGATCCCATGACTCAGAGAAGAGGTGACTTCCACCAGCATTTGCTTTCCCTGTCACGCGCTGTCTTTGTATTTTGCCACCCACTTGCAGAGAAGGAGAAAACTTGTTCTCCCAGATTGCCAGTCCATCATTTTGCTTAAGGTAAATGTAGGGACATATCCTGCTGGCAACAAATGGCAGAGTCTGCATGTTTTGATATTCTGTGATTGAACAATTCCACAGTCATAAATTCAAAAAGAAATGTTAGCGCTGACATTTTCCTGCACAGAGTTAGAAAATTTTGAAACATACTCCTAATGCAGGGACAATTCTGAGAAAATTTCAGCCTCATTGCACTTTATAGCACTGCTGTTACAAATGTCATATAAAAGTAACACGATACTACCCCTAGAGAACAGACGTGATTATCTCTTTTGTACTGTTTATCGTGCATGAAAGAGAAGCACATATAGTTCTGTACAAATTTTTCACAAGGCATATGAATCCTTGTCCCACTCATGTGAGCTTTAAAACTCATTTGAGTAAGGCTATAATTCATATTTGCTATTTAAGCAAATAAAAATTTAGCAGTCTAACAACAAACTGAGAAAAATTTCACGTGAAGTACTTGGTACTCCTAACCATCCGTGATTTTGAAGGCTTATCTTAAACCTTTACCTAAAATATGTACTACAGACTACTTCTGAGCAAACTTGCTTATGCATGTATATGTTTGCAAGACTGAAGCTCTAGAGAATTAGCTGAGTTAATGTCTGGCCTTTTTGCCAAATTTTAAAATACCCAGAAATTAAGAAAACAATAATCCAAAATTATGTTGCATAATTTTTCCACATGAAACATTTTATGTATGTATTAAAAATAGTTCACAATTCACCTTACTGCCTTTTCTCTTGAATGAGGCAACAAACTAATTTTGATAACAACCATAATAACACTTCAAAGGACCCCGATTTACTTCTGCTGTAATTGCCTTCTGCTTCCATTAGGACTGTTTATTACTAATTTTAGACAATACATAACACAAAGGGTTTCTAAAATGATTGTAACTGTGTGCATTAGCTATGGAAGGACTATAAATTTGAATTAAATAAATGTTGGCATGTTTTTTTGACAAAAAGAAATCAAGATACAGCTTGCAGAAAAGTTTGGTTTTGTATGTAGATTGTATTTATCGCTTCTTTGTTAAACTAATAATGAAACAGTAATGGACCATTGACTGAGTTAAAACTTTAATAGTTAATATAAAGCTGCCATGCTGACACCAGTGAGTTGGGGACACACGTTCTTGACTTCTTCCTGTTTTTCTTTGACCTCCACCAACAATAATGGGTTGAGTAACGTGTGTTACATAACAAGCACCCATCTCTATCTTAGCTGTTGATAGATTGCTCTCCCAGAGAACAAGCACTCTGCAGAGGAATGTCAACTGGTGGAGAAGCCCCAACATAAATAATCTTTTCCAACATTATCCCTGTTCCAGTGAGAGACTTTCCATCTCTCGAGAATTACTGTTTATCTCCATCTCTTGCAACCCCCTTTCCATTTACTGCTGACCTGAAAGAACATCCTCAGAGGGTCCTCACCTATTGTGGAAGAGGCTCTGGGAGAAGACCCACCCTGAAGCGCGGAGCGGTGTCCCGGCGGCCGCTCCCCGGGCCGGCCGGGAGGGAAGGAGGGAGGCGGTGACCGGGAGCCGTCTTGCGGCGGGGCTGCGGCGACGGGGCTGCGGCGGCAGGGCTGACGGCAGGTGGCAGTCAGGGGAAGGGGATCGGGCCGGGGCTCGGCTGTCGCCATTTGTTTTGCGGGTGTTTGCGGGTGTTACACAAACCGAGAACACCGGCCGGCAGGAGGGGGTTTCGGCTCATTTCAGAAAAATCAGCTTTTCGGCTTCTCAGACATGCAAACGAATAGGTTCTTTTCGTGCTTCGATATAGTATCTTTAACTAGAAATGATGCCTTATGATACCTTTATATCTTATAATTTATCAATGGTCGCTTCGGGTTTAAATCCTGCACAGGATGTTATATTTTGCTAGGAAGACATCTGGTTCATTTAACTCATCTCATTTAACAAGTAAGTCTTTGCCAGGAATAAAATGAATCATGTACATAAATCCTCGCTTCCATGTCCATTAAAATGAAAATAGGCCTCTAGAGCATCAGTGTCAACTTGGCTATTCTTACCCTAAAGATTTAGTGCCTAAGTCCGTGTTAAATTTGTGACATATATCACTGCATATCTGAGAAATTACCTGATTCTCATGTATTGTGATACAGAATGTTTGTAGCTGTCTGTTAACTGCATCCTGCTTGACAGAGATTAGAAAGTGGGCCCTTACGTTTTAAATAGGATATGCATATACTTAAAGAAAAGCCTACTTAGTGACTGAGGGGACACTTTCTAATCTCAGATACATAGCATGCTCTGCCTATTTGCTATATATGGAAAACCATGATACTGAGCAGAGATTAGTGAGGCATTAAACCTGTGTATTTGGCAATAAATTACCTGTATGATGATGAATATTTTAAAATCATTTCATGAACTATAGAGTGGGGTTTTTTTTCTTCTTTTTAAGTATATCAGCAGCTTCCCTAAGCATTTTTCTAAAACCTCTATTTAAAAGCCAGTATGAAACTTTGATGTGACCTTTGGTAGGATGATTCACAGATTATTTTTGCATGAATGGTTTGATACCCACATTTGTTCTCTTTGTATCTGCAATTGCAAGTCATATGGGGATAATTAGTTTTGTTTTAGAAGCACGCACAATGCAGTGGGAATGCTGCATCTTTCACATAAGTTGAATTCCTTTAAAGTATCTTCCTTTTTACTTGTTTTTGGCTTTTTTCCTTTCTTTCTTTCTGAAGAAACTTCCTCATTGTTCTGAAGACATTGTCAACACTGCATAAGCATCAGAGAAGGCTGATTTTTAAAATGCCTCAAGTGATAGAAGCCCCATGCAAGACATAGGAGACAGAGTAATAGTTAAATATTTGTAAGAAAGAGTGTGATACAAAATCTATATCAGCACAGAAGCCAAACCCTAAAGCTTTCTCTTCCAATGATGTAATCTTTCAGCAACAAGAAACCAAAAAGTATTCTGGTTTTTGGCTGGAACCTTGGGAAGGCTGCTATTCACCCCACACAGCACTGTTGTATTCATGTGCTGCTCACAGACCTCCCTCTGCCAACTGAATAGTATAGAAAAAGACTGGCTCTGCTACCACTTCTTTTATTATTAGCTAAAGTAGAAAAAGATAGAGCATCTCAGCATTCATTGTGCTAGACAATTCCTTTGAACACCTACATGTACATTAAGACGCTTGTATGCTGTAGGGTACTGCAGCTGGGGAGAAATACACCATGCATCGGTACAGGTTAGGGGCTGACCTCCTGGAGAGCAGTTCTGTGGAAAGGGACCTGGGAGTCCTGGTGGACAACAGGATGACCATGAGCCAGCAATGTGTCCTGGTGGCCAAGAAGGCCAGTGGCATCCTGGGCTGCATCAAGAAGAGTGTGGCCAGCAGGTGGAGGGAGGTCATCCTCACCCTCTACTCTGCCCTGGTGAGGCCTCATCTGGAGTATTGTGTCCAGTTTTGGGCTCCCCAGTTCAAGAAGGACAGGGAACTGCTGGAGAGGGTGCAGCAAAGGGCTACAAAGATGATCAAGGGACCGGAGCATCTTTCTTATGAGGAAAGGCTGAGGGACTTGGGTCTTTTTAGTCTGGAGAAAAGACGACTGAGAGGGGATCTTATCAATGCTTATAAATACTTAAAGGGAGGGTGCCAGGTAGATGGGAACAGTCTTTTTTTCAGTGTTGCCCAGCGATAGGACAAGAGGTAATGGGAACAAACTTGAACATAGGAAGTTCCATCTAAACATGAGGAGGAATTTCTCTACCTTGAGCGTGGCAGAGCACTGGCACAGGCTGCCCAGAGAGGCTGTGGAGTCTCCCACTCTGGAGACATTCAAAACCCGCCTGGACACCATCCTGTGCAACCTGCTGTAGGTGACCCTGCTCTGGCAGGGGGGTTGGACTAGATGATCTTTAGAGGTCCCTTCCAACCCTGACCGTTGGTGTTTCTGTGAATTGCAGAGAAAACCCAATGCAAGAGGAGTAAGTCCTCACTTGAATGGTAGATGCAGTCTTTTTTTTTGGTGGTAATTCTGTAACTGGTCTGCTGTTATTCCCTCATCCTATGTAGCTGTATATTGCTGAAGGGTGAAACCATTTGTGAAACAAGCAGACTGAAAAAAAAATGTTAAAACCCCCTCAACTTTTACAAGCAGAGGTGCCTACAGTTTTATGCTGTACTTCTGTCTGCATGACTCGATATGATCTGTACTCTGGTGATTAAATTGGGAACACTTAGAGAGGGAGAATGTTGTCTTCTGGACTCTGCTGTGCCAATGATTACAGCTATTAAGATGCTGGAGTGTGGCAAGAGAGCAGAAAAAGCAAAAGCCTGCCTTCTGGCTAAAGCAGTTGAATGCTTCTCTGAAACATGCTGTGCTGCCTCTGCTACAGGCTACTTGTGTGATTTTGGTCAAGTCGCATAAACATAAATCTTAACAGACAATCAAGAGCTGGCCTTGACATGTGGTCTCCATTCTTAACTCTTGAGACCATCTAAGGTTTGCAGGTCTTAAGCATTCCCAGTAAGAATGATAAGATTTCTTTGGTCATATAATATTTAGTTAGCTGAAGAAAATTGTTTAAGGTACTTCATGTTGGATGTAAAATTAACTGATTCTTTTGGCTGCAATTTGCCAATGTCACTCAGTCTGAATTCGTGATGAATACTGGAAAGTAAAAAACAACTTCATCTCAAGTTGCAGAAGGGAAATGAGACTTTGAATCACTGGGGATGCAATGGCAATATAGAGAAATATAGATTTTTCTGAGTGGTTGTTAGCAAGACTAAGTTAGTTGTAAGACTAGGTCTTGAGCAATCGAATATCTTCTTATTCAGGGAGCAACATCAGAATGTCAAAAATACTTTTAAAACCCTGGCGGGAGAAAATAAAAGATATCAGACCACAAAGAGTGGTATTGTACAGAGTAGTTCATTATGCTGAACTTCAGGAAATTTAAAAGAAATCTGGAAATATATTCAATTTAGAAACTTTTCATGAAGATCTGTTCTGCCAAATCAAGAAAGAAAGCCAAACTAAAAGTACTATGCAACTGCTGCTTTCTTATTTCCATAAGGTAAGAAACACCTCCATACCACACAGATTTAATGCTTAGAATAGAATACATAAAAGGATAAAAATTATTGGAAGGAAAACATGGACAGGCTGGATTGATGGACCGAGGCCAATGGTATGAGGTTCAACAAGGCCAAATGCCGGGTCCTGCACTTGGGTCACAACAACCCCATACAGTGCTACAGGCTTGGGGAAGAGTGGCTGGAAAGCTGCCCGGTGGAAAAGGACCTGGGGGTGTTGGTCAACACTCAGCTGAATATAAACCAGCAATGTGCCCAGGTGGCCAAGAAGGCCCACAGCATCCTGGCCTGTATCAGGAATAGTGTGGTGAGCAGGACTAGGGAAGTGATTGTCCCCCTGTACTCGGCACTGGTGAGGCTGCACCTTGAATACTGTGTTCAGTTTTGGGCCCCTCACTACAAGAAGGACATTGAGGTGCTGGAGCATGTCCAGAGAAGGGCAACGAAGCTGGTGAGGGGTCTGGAGCACATGTCTTATGAGGAGCAGCTGAGGGAACTAGGGTTGTTTAGCCTGGAGGAAAGGAGGCTGAGGGGAGACCTTATCACTCTCTACAACTACCTGAAAGGAAGTTGTAGCAGGGTGGGGGTTGCTGTCTTAACAAGCGATAGGACAAGAGGAAACAGCCTCAAGTTGTGTCAGGGGAGGTTTAGATTGGATATTAGGAAAAGGGTTGTCAAGCGTTGGACCAGGCTGCCCAAGGAAGTGGTTGAGTCACCATCCCTGGAGGTATTTAAAAGACAGGTAGATATGGTGCTTAGAGATGTGTTTTAGTGGTGGTTTTGGCAGCATTAGGTTTATGGTTGGATTCAAGCTTAAGGGTCTTTTCCAATCTCAAGGATTCTATGATTCTATGTGGAATCTTTATGGAAGAGGATAGCAAAACTTGGAATTCAAACATTGCATTGTGGTTCATATGTATGTTTCCTTCTGCAAGCATCTCCCACGGACTGAGATAGACTTTTGCTTCTGCATGGCTATTTCGACTGTCGAGGATGTTGCAAAAAGTGACATTTCTTGACCCAAATGTATTCTGAAAGAATTAGTAGTTGTCAAAGGATGCCTTGAATAGGAACATCTTTCACCAGAGCCTGAGAAAAGATGTGAAACGTTTTGATCACATCTACTAATTCAGCTCCTCTATATCAAGAAAACTCCCATTCCTTAAGAATAAGGTCAAATGTTTTACAACTGAGCCAAACACCTTAAAAATAAAACAAAACACCACCAGCCCAACAAATCTGCTATGTTGCTCTTTGGTTTTGTTATTACATGATCCAAATATTGTCTTCCCATGACACATTTTTTAGCCATTCCTTTATTACCTTATGCAACTATTGTTGAATAGTTTCCAACTATTTTTTTTTCCTTTTTCCTTTTAGCATGTTCTTCTCATGTTTCGACAGCTTTGTGTCATTCTCTTTTAATATTGCGAAGACTTATGCTTTTCTAGGAATGTCTGCTTATGACTTGATCCCTCTTGGCTAGACCACGCACATTGTTGTATAAATTATGTGTAATTTACATTACCGAAGTTAAACATTCTCCAAGATCAGTTATTTTCCACACTGAACTGCTCTTGTCCTATTCTAGGACTGAAATTTGCATCTAACTTCAAGATACTTTTAAGATATGTACTTCCTTTGGCCAATTCTGTTTCTGTATAATTAACTGTATTCACCTGAGTTCTGACATCTGATTACAAGACACATGTAAACCTTGTGCAATGTTTTGTTTGTATCTTCTTACATTTGGCTTTTCTTGTTTCTTTGCAAACAGGTTTTCTCTTTAACAGGAAAAAATATTGTATTGTATTTTTAATTTTTATCCTTTGCTGCTTCATCTTCTCATTTTTGAAGATTAGTAGGATATATTAGCTCGAATTGCAAGATATGTTCTATGCTCTTGACGGCTCCCATATAACTTTCATTGTATTGGTTTGGTTTGTTTTTTTTTCTCCTGCCTGTCAGGTTTTGTTCCTTTGCAGTTTTTTTGTATTCCTGTTATGTTTCCTGCGTGTTTTTTAACAGTGCTGTACACATTATGTGCTTTGTGCTTTAATTTGAGCCCTCTGTATGTGTTTCTCTTTGTTTGCTGCTTGTGGTAAACTTGTGCCTGAATCTTGAGTCACCTGTCATGTGATGTTTCGTTATTGACTGTGGAGAGTCTTCCAAATATTCTACATGGATAAGCATATCAAAAATTGTAAAATTTTGACAACTTACATCCCCCCATTCTCTCATGGTTTATTTCAGACTACATGCACTCTGTATTCAGGAGATATGATTGCAATATGTCTAGATGATATAACTTGTGCCAAGTTTGTTCTAGATGACTTGCATATAAAGAGCCTCAAAGTCTTGGCAGCACAGCTTCTAGAAATCAATGATCTTCTATAGACAATACAGGCAGAGTACATGCTATTTTACATCAACAGCCATGGATAACAGCAAAATGAATTAAAGGTATCTATCATCTATGTGGTATTAATCTGCATTCTGTCCTGAATGACAATGTTGTATTCTTCAGTCAAAAATGCAACTACTACACTGCATTCAGAACGATTTATCTTGATTGAAGTTTTAGAAACAGTTGATTAATATTGATCATTCATATCCTATCTTTAAATATTACCCTAAACACCAAATGATTTTGAACAGCAAGACTGGAAATGCATGAAATCTTTTATTATGTGCCATAACTTTAAACCTTCTGGAAAGGCTTGGCATATTTATGTGCTAGTAAATCAAACAGTACTGGGAAATGTTCCTGGATGGTCAAACACAATCATCTGTAGTAGTAATCTATTCACCCAGACCCTGGCACTCTTTTCATTCACACTTAATTTACACTTTTCCCAGGCAATTCCTAGTTATGGTGTGGAAATAGGAGTGTTGCAGGGACCGTTCCCAATAAGCAGTTTGCATGCAGCCTCTTTGGACCCTTCAGTGTTGACCAGCATATTTGCGTACTCTTCTGTGCCAGTTGGCCACGACGACTGGGAACTTTCCCAAGCACATTTAGTTTACTCCTATAAATATAGCTTTCCCTTCCCCTCTAATGGTGTCACAGCTTCCATGCCAACTCTGCTACCTCTTCTGTTTTAGCTTTGACAGGGTATGCCTGCCTCTTTCTTGCCCTGTTATTGTCTCCAGCGACTCAGCAGCTCCAGAGATGGGCAATAACAGTGAAACACAGCAACATTTGGGATGGGGGATTCCTTAGGAGGATAGTCTGAAACAATAAACAGCTGAGCTGAAAAAGTCTCTGAAAGGGTATCTATGAAACAGATTTGTGCTTGTTGGAAGTTATTGATAATAGCAAAAGCTTATTTTTAGCCCTCATGAAAAGGGATGTTTTTAACCATGTAATTTTTAATCTAACTATAGCATTCAGCATTCCACAATGGACATTTTGTTCTCTAATAACTGTTTTCCATTTTACCTTTTAGATGCATTAATTGCAAAAATGATATTGCAGAAATTCAGAAGAATTTTTCAAGGTTCTTGTAAAGCAAAAGAAGAGATCACTAATTAATATGTGAACAGTTCAAAGACATATGAAGCAATAAAATATCTTGTTTAGCTTGAAAAGAAATCAAGTTCATCTGTTCAGATATTATGAGGCGGAGTGTATGTAATGGAAAATTATGGGGAGATAATCATGAATGAGTCATTTGGAATTTTTAAAAAATAAAATCACAAGTTTTATTTAAATTGTTGACTCATCTGTGATTTATTTTCCCAACTGTTCTATCTTGCTTGTCTGTCAAACCACGTCCATGGTCATCTTAGTTTTTTTCAGTTAAACAGAGAGTGCAAATGTAGAAAACCGTTCTGCCGTTTAATAAAATTTCTTTCTTGGTCAGTGTCCGAAAGCTTTGAGTTACAATTTGTGGTTTTGCTTGTCTCAATAGGTTTGTATACCACCTGTTTATTCTGAGATGTAATGTACAATCTTAGCAAACCACAGTTAACTGCAATTTCAGTGCCGTTTTCCATGCGCCAACTAGAAGGTTTGGAGTCTTGGTAAATGGACGGGAGTAGGAGTAAGATAAAATGTTTCCTTTTGATTTCCATCTGGATGTGCAGAGAAGGAACAAGACATATTCTGTCATGGTAAGCTGCTATCTGGAGATGTAGAGACAGATAGTGAAAATGATTAGGGGTAAGAAGGAATTTTTAAGTGAAGAGAGGCTGTCAGGATTAGCACTGTTTGCTTAAAGGAGAAATAAACCAGGACATATTTATGCAAAATGTAACTGCTATAGAGGAGCTACACCAAATGTATCTTTTTATTTTCTGAACAGAATACAGGTCAGTGGGTGAAGTTGAAAGAGGAAAGAATTTAAAAGTGATGAAGTCAAACAAATTATATTCTGTGTATATTTTTTCTATGGGTATCTTTCCCATACAGTATTGCTGAGAATACGTACTACGTTAGACTCAGGAAAGGACTAAACTTTTATACGGATAATGCTGGTTAAGTCTTTGGTTGGCTTATGCCATTTTTTTTTTTTTTTTTCCAAATGCAAAGTCTTCCTAATGCACTTAAATTAGGAAAATTTTCTGCGCATGACAAATACTGTGATTTTACTATTCTATTAGCCATAGGTGCACCTGAAGTTCATTATATATCTGGTGCTCTACAATTTTTAAGGATTTCCTATGCCACCTTAAGAACATAGGAAT
The DNA here is from genome assembly GCA_008711295.1 of Anarhynchus alexandrinus. Classification (NCBI taxonomy): domain Eukaryota; kingdom Metazoa; phylum Chordata; class Aves; order Charadriiformes; family Charadriidae; genus Anarhynchus; species Anarhynchus alexandrinus. Next base: position 2,548,644 of record VUYV01000067.1, on the reverse strand, counting down.
TAACATTGCCATTACTTGACGCTTATCAAAATTTAAAGCTGCTTGATACTGTATGAAATTTAAAAAAAATATCTGAGCTTTGAGTTGTAATAAATTTATATTGTATCCATTTAATGTACGTAAGAGACATGTTCATGCTGCAGTGAACATGAAGTAAGCACAGACATAGTACTAAGAATTAGGTACTGCTTGGCTTGAGGTTGCTGTGTTATTTTACCTTGCAGATGTGATTTAACTTGTTTGTGTCACAATATCTCCTTTTAGAAGAAGGTGAGTAATTTTGCAGTTAATTTTGCCATGCTCCATAATGTTCTGTATCTTAGTCTGGGATGTTAAACTTGGATGTGATTATAACAACAGACTGAATCTGGATGTGACTGTGAATTTGTTGCTGCGGATGTTGCTTTCCACATAATTTGTTTTAGGAAAGTACGAAAAGCCACTTTCAGGTTTGTGTGGTTTTGGTTTTTGTTTCACATAGCTATAGGAATAATTATTTCTAATAGTAAATTTCCCTCAGGTGTAGTTAATCAGTGGTGGGGTTTTATGTCCTTGATTATAATATTTTCTTGTCATATTTTGATGACTCGTTCAACATTCAGTTCAGGCTCTCAGGGTAGGATTCACTGCACCTAACTTCAGACATCTACAGCGTAGGCATTTCTGTCTTTACTGCCTCCCACCTCTGTGGTGTGATTCATCTCAACCTAAAATAGTAATCTAAAATAGGTCAGAGGCAGTGCCCCTTGAAAGTGCTTGTCTTTATTGACTTTAAAGGGAGCCTGTGGTAAAACACAGAGACACTGGCACTTACACAGCAGATAAAGCCCACCAGAAGCCGCTGATGTTCATTCCTGCCATTGCTTCCTTGACAGAAAGAAATGGAAAAGCTACCTTATGTACATTGTCGAGGAGCTTTCAATGGGGGGATGTAGTCCTTGCTCAATAGCCGCCACATAATTCTCAGCTTCCCACCTGGTGTCACTCCTCCTGAGGCTCTCTGTCCACGAATAACACTCTTCTTTTGATCTAGCATCTCTATAGTCTTACCACTAAGCTTTCAGCATTTTCAAAATGAATTGTGAGTGCAGAACATCAGGCAGTAGTCATCTGCTACCATGCAGAAGGGACAAGATTTTATTTAAAGATGAGAGAAGTACTGTGTCAGTATCACAATCCAGTTTAATTTAGGTTTGACTACATTTTTATGCTTTTGTCAAGTAGCTATTTTTCCTGGCCGTCCAGTCCAAGTGTATGTTTTTAGACCACTATCTTTAATAACGACAGTTCTTTCTTCAGTTAATATTGGCAGACACATTTTTTAATTATCTGTCCATCTTCATCTTGATTTTCTAACAGATTAAGCCATAAGAATGTTAAGAACATGTATATTACACCACTTATAAGTTTATGGCACTTTTTAGATGCATGGCAAGATAAATCATGAATAATACTGCTTAGTCACTTGCGTGATGAATATTGAAGGGATTTTTTTTCCCCTTTTTATGTCATCCAGACTGAATGCAGAAAGGAATTAAAAAATACTATTATTTTTCCTATGTCATATAAATGCTATCTTTCATACTTACTTAATATCCTATCCTACTGTTGGTTTTTCTTTTAAATGTGTTTAATAAAGAATAAAAGTGGCTATTGTGAAGATTAAGACTCAGAAAGCCCTTTTTTGGGATTTAGCATGTCTTGAAGCCGTTCAGCCCAAAGGTTAGGAAAATGGTCTTTTATGTTGTTGCCTTTGACCTTTTCTTTTAGAATTTGCAGAAAGATAAATAAGATAATTGAAAATCAACATTAAATCAGCATCGATCAACACTGCATATTCTATGATTGCCCAAGTCTGAATTACAAAGGAAATAAAAAATCAAAAATACTTACTTTTCTTTGAATTCACACTTCCTAGCACTGGAAAGTACCTTTCAGCTGTATTTGTATGTCATAATTTTCTTCCCAGAAAAATGCGATGTTTGCTTCTACTTAATAAGTGTGCAATTGCTGGATCGTTCTATATTTTTATAATAGCTGGTAAGGGGAAATGAAAGTCTGCTGAGTCAAGAGCTGGAGCAGCCATTTGCCCTCAAGACACTGTTGCCTGTTTTGTTTTAGAATCCCATATCTTTTCTGTGTTGGAAAGGTGATTTTAGACAGTATCAGTACACAAACACTCCCACTGCACTTTTGAAAGGGAAAATGGTATCAAGAGGTTAAGGACAAGTGCAGAAGAAATAGGATACTTTTTTAGAAGAGACACTCTTTCTGCTTTCTACCATGACCACTCATCTTTATAAGGCTGTATGACAGTGAAGCGATGTGCACTATGGCAAAGTCTTGAAGTCTTTTCAGGCTAATATGTTATTACTGATATGTGATATGTACTTAAAGGAAAAAAAAAAGCATTAGAAGGTTTGATTGCTTGTTTTTAGCTATAAATGAGAATTTTGCATCGTCTGCAGAAGACTACATTTTGTGAATACATTTGGAGCAACAGGTCTGACATTTTCAAACTTGCTCAGTCACTCCAAGTACCTGGGCTGTTATGTGTACAACAGTGAGATCTGATGCTCAAAATGGCGTATAACAGCATAGCATGGCTCAAGTGACTTAGCGAGACTATTCAAACACTGAGCATCCTTGAAAATTAGATGAAAGATATCTTCAGTTGAACAACTGAATTAATTACTGCTTTTGGAAGTGTGACTGTAAATATTATTCCCTTTAACAGTCCTTTAGCAGATTCAAATTCCAAGGGTTGTAATCCCATTCAGAATTGCTGCTCTAGTTAGCTTCAAGACAGAAAAGCTACTAGGGTAGATCTACTTTTGAGAATTTTATTAGAACATCAGTAATATTTCAGTTCTTGCACAATGTGGTTTTATGGGGTTTATTCTGGTTATTCATGTTTCGCCAGTTTATGTTCATTTCATTCAGAAATATCTTCACTGACACTATGGAAAAATTATGAAAGTTTAATTGAGAAAGAAAACAAACAGACTTTCTTCTGCAAAGGCATACTGATATCCACAATCCTTACTCAAGTGAGTATTCCCAGATCCCATGTAAAATATGGGACTAATCAGTTGTGAATTTTAGCTTTTGATTCAGTTCTTTAAGTTCTTACTCACAGGACCAGTTTAGCAACTTGCATCACTCATTAAGACAAAAGATATTTTCCAGATGGAGCAGAAATAGAAAAAAATGACAAAGACAATTGCCTTGGCACAAGCTTTCCTGACAGCCTTTATCTTCTAGATATAATTCTGCTACTCATTTTCATTAGTAGTTTACTCTCTGAATAGTTTTTGTACTTGTGGAACGGGATACATCTCAGTGTATGTAAAGATTGTAGAATTGGTATAAAAGAAATTAATAGAATGAAAATGAATACAATACTACCATTAGGAAGAAAAAATACTTTTTTAAGGTAGGAGAGGCAGGACAGAGAGGATGTCTATTCATAGTGAGCTGTGCTAAGTTTTAGTGCTTGAACGCGTTATCTCAAATTTGTATCTTCTTTTGTTTTGCCATCATAGGCCCTCATCCTATTTTTAACCTCATGATGAGGGACATAATGTAAGATGTTCACTTAAAAAGAAAAAACCTCTCTGCTGAGGATGATACATAGGCAATGATTATCATCTCTTGCGTTCTTTCATAATTTTTCTCATCCTTAATGTACTGTGATCCTTTGCAGTAATTTACGTGATTTAGATTCTACATTTACTGGTAAGAATCAACTCTTATTTTGCCAAGTATAGAGATACCACTGTGCATAATGTTACAATATAAACAATTTAAAGGATGTAAATAACAAAAGTGATACCTAAGTGATATGACGCACCGTGAAATAATAAGCTGACTGTTTTTCCTTATTTCTTTGCTACCATCTGGGCTCAAATTATTTTGGAGTTTTTGGTCTTGATTCATCAAGAGTTAATTTTAGATTTGACTGGAATTTTATTAAAAATACTCATAAACGCAGTCACTGCTATGATTCTACATTAAAAACTGTCTTTAATTCCAAAGAGCTTCTAGACTTTTTCATGAAATATGTAGTTATGCCACAAAACAGAAATGCAGTCTTTCCTGGCATCAAAAGTGAATGGCAGAGGACACAGGTTGTGCACTAAATATAGCTGCTTTTGGCAGTTGAAGCCCAAGAGTCGTGGAGAAAAGAAAAGTATGTATCTTTTCAAATCAGGTAAGATACAACTTAGTGGAAAGAAGATAAATCTTCCCTCAATTTTTTTCTTGTTTTGTTTCATCATACATTCTCACAACTCTGCCATCCTCTCCTCCTTTCACTCTCACATTATGCACAATGTCCAGAACACTTTTCTATATTCAAGCATTATGTTTTCATTCAGGTTTTTTTTTTAGATTCACTCAGTGAGTCACTGTCATCAACACATAACTTAAAAAAAGATAAAACCAGTGTTTATATCAGGTTCATTTCAGTTACCTAATAAGCTTCTGTGTACAATCTTGGTTTACTGATGGTCACACTGTATAGAGGAAACACAGTTTCAGTGCTGAGGAGTTCAAGTGTTTCAAGAAAAACAGAATGGTACTTCGGATATTTCATCCCAGCTTTGTTGAACCACGCAGAAAGGGCATCAGATATAGAACCATTTAATGAGTAAGTCTTGAGAGTGTGAGAATTTTCTCACACCTATGATGACCAGAACATTGTAGACCACGGCTGCACAAGAGTTCTAGCTGTGGTCAACAATTGCCTGTCCAGAATGTAGAAAAGGAAGAAAAATTTTCCTTCTGCCCAAGCAAACAAATTACAAAATCAAGCATTGTGTGTTTTGGACTTACTTGCGTCGTGGTTGCATTTGATGATTGTTAATTATGGACTGCATACTTGATAGGTTGTAGAAAATGTATTCTGGATTAGCTCCTTTATTCATAAACTCACTTAGATATTGAATCAGTGATTCTAATTTTATTGACCTTTTATGTCATAGAGATAGTGTTAGAAAAATGAATTCTGAAGTTTGCCACTTTAAAGAGAAATGTTTATGAAAGTTTGAAGTTGATAAGTTGATGTTGAGACTGTTTTTTAAAACAATTGCAATACTGGGTAAAATGTCCCAGTATATGCAACAAAGCAAGGGTACTTCAAAAAGGAATTACATTCCTATTTGCATTTCCTCTGAAAGCTTCAGTCATTCTTCTTGTGCTTGAAAGGGAAGCCATTGTACAGAATACACCTGTTGGGACATGTTTTATCCTTTACTGTTGCTGACATACAGTTTATACATCTAACAGAAGAAATTTTGTTCTGCAGTGTACTTGCCTTCATACGTTACACAAATCCTTATGTTTGAGGTTAAAGTAGGGCTCATAGGTGCATACTGAGTTGGTACTAGCACTGTCTCTTGAGCTCACCCTTCCCTGTACAAGCATTGGTATTTGTATGTTCAAGAAACAAAACAACAAACAATGATGGAGAATATTGATAATCAGAAATAGGATGAATAGCAGGCTTTGCTTATAACATAAGCTGATCTATTTCTACAAGTCTTCCATTCTAAAAGGATTTTTTGTTTGTACCAGAAGACTGAAAGGGAGCAAAACTGCCTTGTACTGTGTTTCATTTTCCTTAATTCTCTCTCCCACTTTCTGGGAGCTATACCAGCTGGGAAAGGCTTGTTTCTGAAACTTGCTATGTGTGAGTTTTATACATTCTTTGACGTTTAAAGTCATTTGTCAGATGATATGTTTTTGTGTTGCTGTTTTGATGGAAAAAAATGGAAATACTTTTGGTGTAGAACTTCATTAAATGAACTAAAATGAATTGTAAATTAATTTGGATATGGAGAATAATTAGATGTGTTGTATGGCTTTATGAAGATATTAATTGCAATTTGATATTCAGTTTGAATATCTTTTGTCTGAACTGTGGTAAAGGTTTAACATCTTTTCAGCCACTGGTAGCTGGAGATCAGAACTCTTTAAACATTAACAGTTTTCAGTTTAGAGCAAATCCGGGGAATTTTAGCCAAATGAGTAATGTATCATATGATACTCCCTCCATATAGATGTCTTAATTAGCAAATATTAAAGGAACATCAATTCAAGTACAGTATTGTGGATTTTGGAAGCTTAGTAGGGTTTCTGTGAGTCTGTGAAGTAAAAGTGATGTGGTCTAGGTTTAATGTGAAAGCTCTGATGTTCTGAAAATCACACACTCTCACTGCTCCTGGAGGAAGGCATGTTTCTTTAACATGGTTTTCCCTGATAGAGACAGAAATGAGAACAGTATGTGATATAAAGTCCATGTTTCTGGATAATTACTCACCTAATTTAATAAGAGCTGGTGATTTAAATCTTAACTCAAAACATCTGCTTTTCTATTGCACTACATTCTGAAGAGAAACTATATCACACAAGCACTAGCATATTAAAAAGCTAAGTGTGTTTGCCAATTTAAAAAAGTGCATCTTGTCCCTGCAGTCAGAGATAGAAGTTTTTTTATGTGTCCCTGAATTTTCAAAGTATTTCACATAATGGTCTGATACATACATATTTTTATATATATAAATATATATAGATATATTCCTTTTTTGATGTATAACTTACTGTTTTTTTAATACATATATATCTCTACATATCTACATATATGATATATAGATGTATGATACATACATCTACATTTTTGTATCTACTGTGAAATATAGTAGGCTACACATCAAAAAAGAACACTAGTTTTTTTTAAAAAATGTTACCACACTGAAAGTTTTGGAGAGGGGTATCTAATTAAAATGCAAAGTCAACGTAACACATACAATATAGATTCAGAGCTTGGTAACTCATACTTTCAAAAGTAATTGAAACTAAAGCCATCTCAGGACCATTGCCACATCTCATACTTATAAAAATTCAGGGTTTCTTTTCTTTTCATATAGGGGATTTTTTTTTCCCTCTACTACAACTCTTTCACTTCATAGAATAATTAAATCATTCATTGGAAGACTCATTGGAAAAGTGTTTGAATTGGGATTACATCCTTTATGAGCATGTCTACCATTGAGCAGTAGTAATGCTCTGTAGGTCTGTTTCTTGGTTTGTCCTGTTGGGTCTGTTCAGTTTCCTTTTTTCTGTTCCACTTTCTGCTCACTTTCAGGCCACATTGCTTGATACCCAGCTTAGTGGTTGTGGCATTCAATTAGACATGGGAGACCTGGTTTCAGGTCCTTGTTCTGAAGAGATTGCTGAATCCCAGCTTTGGGGCTGCTGGCTTTACTGAAATGTGACTGTCTCCCTCCGTAATTGTGAACACGCATTATGCCATGCATCAGTTCATACTTTACTGAATTTACCTATTCTCTGAATGATTCCTGAGAGGAGGCTGCTTTCACATTTTTCAGTAAGACACCGTTTTACACAAATGTTTTCAAGCTGTTTGAGTGTTACGTCAAAATTACATTCTGATTCCATTGGGGTCCTGCAAGAACATGGTGTTTGCCTGTTTCGCAGTGAGCTAAAAGAAAATTTATAGTCGTTACTGGGAGCATTTTCACATGAGGTAAAAGTTAGTGGAGAGATAGACCAACAGTTACAATGCTGTGCCTTCTCTCCAGATCTATACTGATTAGCTAGGGGGATGTGTTTATTGGAACTTAAATGCGGGGTGGGGAGTGGAATTGTTGGGATTTTTAGTGGTGGTGGTGGTGGTGATGGTGGTGGTTTTTTTAAGTGCAAATTCCTTCACCTAATCAGGAAATCCAAAACAACAGTTAAACGATCGGGTGCAATATTTTGAAAAACAGCAATTTTTTCAAAATAATGGGCAGCTGTCATGGTGGACAGTGATCCCAATAAGAGGTCCCTGTGGAAGGCTGCAGCTAGAAGATGATGTGCAGTCCTGGAGGAACAAATAGGGAACCAGCAGGTCAAAACACGGCAACAGTCTTATGATCATGAAAGGCATTATTGGCACTGCCACAGTGATGTTTAACTTTGGTATTGACCGTTTCTTAAAGATGTTGAGGATATTTTTTAGGAATGAACTAGTTTAAGGCTTAACAAATGCCAGTATGGAAAGATGAAGTAAGTTTCCTATATCCCTGGTAGAAACAAGGATGAAAAGTTGTGAAAGTTGAAGCAAGAGAAGTTTAAACTAAAAGGTACAGTTATTTAGTAGTGAAAGTAATTGTCTATTGGAGAAATGTACGTGGAGTTTTGCACATGAATTCTTCAAATTACGCATTTGGTGAGGACACAAAGAAGTAAATTTCTGTCATCTTTCAGGGCAAACGATCTTAAGTGTCCATAAAAGAAACTTTATTCATTGCACTGCAGGGAAATAGCATGCATTTGGTAGGTAGATTATAAAGGAGAAAGTATCGGCTCGGAATAAAAGGCTCTATACTCAGATTACCAGCAATCTGGTATCTTTCCTTTGGCCAGTTGAGGGACCCCTTTGCTAATACCAGCATCTAGATCTTGTAGAAGAGAACTCAAAGAGGGGAGAATAATCTGTAATCTGAAATCTAGGTCTCAAGAAAATGTTCCAGACAGTTGTTTTGCTTTGATTCAGTAAATGTTATAGCAGCAATATCATGGTAATTATAAGAAATTGTTAGACATGACTAGGATCTAAGAGGATTTTTTCTCTTCGGCTTACAAAATATGATTATTGTAGTATGCGCCACACTGGCATACACATTTAAACAGACAGACATCTCTGCATCTATCCCAACTCCTTTCATAGCCATTTTACTTTAGAAGCTGTATTATCTTCAGTTGCTAAAAGCATTAAGATAAAATAGAATAAAAACCAGAGGCAACCTGGCAACTCACCAGGCTTTTAGATTTTTGACAAGTTTCATTTTGAAAGTACTTTTTGTTAAGTGGTTTCTTTGTCTTTTAAACCTTATGAATAAAATACAAAGTGCTTGACAGAACATGTAAAGTTAGTTTTCCAACCACTTTGCATTTTTTACCCTTTATTGAAACCCTACTTTTCAATTTTTGTAAGTGGAACACTTATTTTTTGTTTTTAAAAGGTGTCAAATTCTTTGAATATTACCTTCTTTAATGTCTTCATGTATTTCAAATGATCTGTGTGTGAAGAAAAAAATGCAATGAATGCTTTTTGGATGTTCAGTGCAGGTGTTCACAAGTATTATCAACCTTAAAAAATAACTTCTTAAAAAGATATTGTGAACAGTTAATGTGCTACGCTGTAGGTCTACAGCTTTGTGAAGGCTCAGGATAAAATTTCTACCTTATGCTTAATAATGTTAGGTAAACCTTTCCTAAGGACAGATTCAGACTGAAGATGAGAAAAAAGAATTAGAAAAGAATGAGAAAAGAATGGCTTGTAATGTGCATTATATTTAAAGTGACTGTAGCTCTGTAAACAGTCTCACAAATATTTATTTCCCACTATTTGCAGTCTGCATTAGAACCAAAAAATTAAGAAATATAAAAAAATATTAGTTCAGAGAGCAATACACTGTTTCTTTTATCTAGGCAAGACAGCCAAAACAAAAAAAACCCCCACCTTCCTGTTATTTAAAGCAAGTTGGTATGTGTTAACATAGCTGTCAGCAACTGAAATGATAAAATTTAATCATTGTTATCAAATACAGCTCTAAACTGAACATAAGGCATGCTTCAGGTTAGTCAGAAGAGGTCCCCTGTTTTTCAGTGTGCATGCTTGCTTGAAATGAAACTGTGTGTTATTGGTTAACTGGGATGCTTAGCATAATCACTTTGCAAGGCTGTGGTGGAGGGAGGTGATTATCACTGAGAACAGATGGGCAGGTCCAAAGCATTGCCAGATTCTGCACGAGCTCCATGTACTGTAGGTTCTAGCTCTCTTTTCTTCGGCATTTGTAATATTTATTCATTGTGCATATTTTGAAGGGCTAGCTGAGCTAGAGGTCACGGAGCTATGACCTTACAGTTTAGCTCAGAGGTGTAGGAGTGGGGAATTCAAAGCGCTGTCACTATACGTCTGAACGGATGGGGCAGACTGCATTTTGTACGATTGCCTCTCTAAATGTATGAAAGGATTTTTCTCCGAGCTTAGCACTCTACTCTGCATCTGTAGCTCTCTGTGGATTGTATTGTGTGTGTGACCAGAAATGATATTCTCGGATATGAACACAGTCTCTGCCTCTCCTAAAGTGCATCCTCCTAATGGGACCCGGTTTTATACTTTTCAGGTAAGTGAACTTTAATAAAACGGAAAGGATTTTTCTTTCTGCCTAAATGATAGGTAAACTTTGAGTAAGAGTAGGTAATAGGTTAGGAAGCTTATGTGTTAATTAGTTTTGCATTGGTAGGAGAAAATATGTAAGAAATCAATAGCATCACAGTAAGTTTGCTGCTTTAAAAAAATCAGCTTGTAAATTGTTCCTAAACAAACATAAAATTGTGTTCACAATGATTCTGCTATTGATTGTCTTTCCCAATATTATTATCATTAGATTTATAGTTCCTTAGATGGACCCACACTGTCTTTCTGTTCAGTTCAGATACTAAACATACACTGTGTTGGCATTATCAGAAATTCCAAATTCATATTATACAAAAACATATTTTTAAAACTTTGTATGTTGTACCTGTCTGGATTTTTTTATATTAATCCTGAATGCAGTTTCATGCTATCTGATGCTTAATTTGATTCATGTGGACAGTAATCATACATGTGCAATTGATAGAACAGCAGAATCTATTGTTAGGATTATTAAGGCTCTCAGTTTTACGCCAAGTTTTACCTCATTCAGGTAAATAAGCTTGTGCATTTAGCTAAAGGTAAGAATTTATTATATGCTCTAAATCTAATGTGCAAACCAGTCTAATTACAACCATCTTTCAGTAGCATTTAATTAAAAGAAATCTTCAGTGCTTTGGCTCTGGAAAACTATGTAATCCTGCATTAAGATTTAACAATAATAAAAAAAACCCCAACCCCCCTGCCCCAGCTGCTCTTTATAGTGCCCCGGCCCTTCAGGGCGATACAAACACTCCGCTACTTAAAGTGGCAATAGCTCAGCCTTTGATACAGTTAGGATATAAATAATCTTCCCCTTCCTGATCGTGTAACGGTTTTGTATTTTTGGTTACTTTATGCTATTGTAGAGCGATGTCTTTAATATGTAATAAATCCTGTGTATGCTACCAGAGCAAACAATCTGAGACAATTAAAAGTTGATCATAAAATGCATGGCGAATGTCTTTCACACAATACAGGTACCCCATTCTTTGGGTCCGATAACTGCATTTCATTCTTGTCTTCTTTTAATCCATTGTTTTTAATTGTACTGTCTTGCCCTTCTTACAGTGATGTCAAATGATAGTTGAGGGGTGTGCAGAAAGAGTGGCATCCTCCTAACAGTGACGATCTGCTGATCCTGGCAGTGATTCAGAGACATGAATGCCCCAGGCCTGTTCCTCTACAGCATGACTACTTTTTTCACACACTGACATCTAAATATTCTGTACAGCCTCCTGTAGCTATGCTTTTAAACACAGTTCCTGATGTCAGGTATTTTTTCTGAGTGTGTCGAGTTAAAAAAGTCACTAAAATTAGGATGCTTGGTTGTGATACCAGATTGACTATTTTATTATGTGGTACTTTATGAAAGTAAGCACTAACAATGAATGATATATTTTTATACAGTGTGTATTGTTGCTGCTAGCAATCTCTGTGATTACTGTAGACATTATCCCACATAAAAAAAGTTCTCTTTTAAAAATTATTTCTTATGCTGATTTTCAAGTTGAGGGGACAATAAATAAAAGGGAAATATAACCAAATGTCCTGTTGTGTTCTGGATACTTTAATGAGCAATGTGGAATTAAATGACCTTGGAATGTAAAGCTGCTAATTCAGGACAGTTTGTCTTTGTGTTCTAGAATGGCTTGGTGTTATCAGTGCTAAAAGAATCTCTGAAAAATTTAAAAAAAATCAACCAAAGAAAGCCCATAATTTCCTGTGATGCCCTTTTACAATTATTTTTTCTATTTTTGTTTACATATGTGCAGTGTAAAGAAAGATATGTGAAGCAACTTTCCAGTTCTTGCCCTGGCTTCCTTTGTCGTTCCTTGCTTCGCAGCTTTTGACCACCATGTTTGTGGTATCCTCTCTTTCCCTCTTCAGTTACTTCAGTCTTTGCTTACAAATGTAATAATTGCTGAGAAGGACTTCATATGACTCTTGTTAATTGTTTTGATCTGTTTTAAAGTACTTTCACCTTTTGCTTTCTTACCTATTCTATTGTTTCTGTATGTTATATTGTAATCTCTTTGAGACAGAGAACCTCTTTCATTTAAATAGCTTGCAAAGTTATGGGACAGCTTAATGGCTTTTAATTTGAAATATATGTGTTGGTAGTTAACCTAAATGTGTGAAAACAGTCTTAGCAAAGCCAATGTCTAGCATGTTTAAGACTGAACAAATACAAAATTGTGAGATGAGGGCCTGAACTCTGACTGATGAAGGGTAATGAGTGATTAAGCTACATTGATGTGATGATTAAGCAGCTGAATTAATTGTACATAGATTCAAAAATGCAACATATTAATTCTTTCAGCAACAAAAATGGTACTGAAAGAAGCACAAAGCATGTGCACAAGTTGTAACTTCATTATTGGCATTTCACTGATTTTCTTAGGAAATAAGACCAAATTGGCCTCTACTGGCCAAGGAATCAGACTGGCCATAGAGGGATGCATCTAGCAGAGCACTTGGGCTGGGGAGAATCATAATTAGTGGATATCTCTACAAGTTTTTGAGCATTTATTAAGATCTTAATCAAGTGCTTTGAATTGTATGTTTTAAAATCAATTTTGTAAAGTGAGCATTTATTAAGATCTTAATCAAGTGCTTTGAATTGTATGTTTTAAAATCAATTTTGTAAAGTGTATTTGCTTTTTAAGTGAGCATTAATTGAAATTAGAAGTCTGCCATAAATTTCCAAATTCAGAATTTTTTTCTGTCCTGATGAACTTTGTTTTTAGTAGATTAAATTAACAAGACAATTCTCAACCACTAATTGCAACTTTTAAAATTATATTTTCACCGGCCATGACACAGGATGAATAAACAGGTTTTTTCACTTCCCCTTTATCTCCCACGTTGTTGTGTTTTATTAGCTTCTTTGGTCCCCAGGACACCTGGTGTTTAGAAAAAGTATTGAATTTGAAAATTACATCGATATCCGCAACTATCTAGAAGCTACTAAATTCCTAGTACCTTTGTTCTGCTCAGGAAATCTGTCCTGAAATTCTGCAAATGTTAAAAGCGTGATTTGGTTCAGTGTATTTGCTGAACCACCTGCTATAATTAAAAGAAGCTTAAGCTTTGATCCCTTGACTATGCTTGATTAAAGCAATTAAAATAGAAAACTATCTGAGAGGAAGTCATATAAAGAAGTACTGTATGAAAGCAAGGAGCTGTAACACTATTATCAACAAGCTATAGCTTTATAATAACCAAAACAATACCAAAGTTTAGTGCTTTTTATTTCAATATCTCTCTGTTTCATCTCAATTTGCTTGTGCCAATGTTGGCAGACTTCTGCAGCTACATAACAGAAAGCAGTGATTTTCTTTCTTTTTGTCTTCAAGCTTGATAAAAAGATAGTATTTCTGCTACTCTATGTGGATAAATTAGTTTGCCAGCAGTGTTTGCCACAGTGACCATGTATTTTTCATGAACATTGTAAACATCAAAGTCTAAGTAGTAACATTGCCTTGCTCTCTGGTTGGTCTTGTATTTCACTGTATTTAGTGGTTATTTGCATAAAATAATGGTACAGGTGGAAAAGTTTGGATTAGAAAGGAGATATTTTTAACTTGGTTATTGACTATTAATGCACTGAAAAACTATTTATAATCAAGCTGGTTTATAGAGAACTTGAGGGTGGTTCCTTTTTTATGACAGCATAGCACAAAGGAACTTAATTTTGAAATTTCAGATTTCGTTTTTGAAAGTTGTGTAGTACTGCTTTGATCATTTAAAAGCAACTTAAGTTTGTGTTGATATTTCTCATATCCAGTAAATATTTTTTGTTCTCTTAAATTGGTTGTCTACACTAATACTTGTGAATACCTACTTGCACAACTTCCAAACATTCAAAATATTTTCACATTGTACATGATGTTTATTTCAACAAAATTTGAAATTGAAAGAGCCTTATTTCTGCTTCAGCATCTTTGCAAAGGAAAGAAAGCCGAAATATTTCTAGCAACAGGTTTTTTTAACTCTTGTAACTTTCAATTATTACGCTAAGCACACATCTAAAGCACAGAACTAAGCACAGACCTAAATGAGGGCTAAAAGTAGTTGCCAGTAGGCAGAACTTAGGAACTAGGCATGTGCAGTAGAGAGAGACAAACACGCTAAATTGCGGCAGTACACGGGGTCTCATGGTTCCAGCTGCATCTTTAGCTTTGAGAACAGCAATATGTAGTAACACTTTCCATAAATGTTAAACACAGACTTTCAAATATTTGGGAGCAATACTAGCCCATTTTATAGTCAGTTGAGATGTGTGGTTTATAAATGAACTCTTAGGACAACTAGAGTATACTCCTTTTTGCTAACAAGTAGTGAAGTAAGGGCTGGTCTTTCCTGAAACCTTGGGAGGTCGATGCAATTTTTTAAAGTTATCCAATGATCAGAGAGTCTATAAAGAAATAAAATTACTTTCTTACAAAAGCTGCTGAGAAATCCTAAAATATTCATATGACATAAAAATGTAAATATACTATGTAAAATTGCATTGCTGATCAAAGGTTTGAAACTGGGTTACTGGGAAACTGGGAAACATTTCTATACATAAAACATATCTATCACCATGATACTGATAACTACTGGTGTTTATTTCTTAGCAACTAAATGTTACACTCCAATGATAGTGAATTAACAACAGAATGCAAACAAAAATGTTACTTTCTGGTACAGAATGTACTTTGAGCTGTGTGAAAAAAAGCATATTCTATAAGAAATACTGGATGTACTCAGTAACTTTCCTATTAATTCCTATATTAATAGTTTCAATGGACTGTATGCTTACCCAGAATTGCCGTTTTATACTGTCTTGTAGTTTTAGTGTTTCAGCAATCCTATTGTTCTTTCATGTATCTTCTTATATGGAAATAGCAAATGAAACAAAAAACCTCTCCTATAAGAGAAAGTATCTTTTTAAAATTTATAATTGCACTTATTAGCATACGTTTATGATTAGATTATGCTTTGGGCAGGTATGCCGTGCTACTCTATTTAGTAGGCCATAACTTTTCTTTTTGACTATTTTGTTGCCTTGCATATTTCTATGCAATATTATTCAGTGTCAAAGACAACAGCTTTTGAGTTTCTTTGCAGAAATCCCCAGTTCTGTGAAAAAAAAAATATATTTTTGGTGATGGAGATGAGTTATTAGTCACCTTGTATCTGACGTGATCACTCGTACCACTACAACATTCTTGTAAAATGTATATTTGATGACTATTCCTACTCTGTGCAGACTTAATTGCACGTGTAGAAAATATAGTTTATTTAACATACAGAATAGGGCCAAAAGTTTGTGTGTACTTTCAATGCTGTCACCAGGCCCACAGAAGAACTGTGGAATCTGAACTTATCTCAAACCCTTCCGCTGGCCAACATGTGGGCAGCTCCTTCCAGCAACTCTCTGCCGGGCACGGGATTTCTTCCTTAATTTTGCCTAAATAAAGATGTTTCTCTTCTTACTTAATGCCCTGGCACAGTACATTTGTTTACAAACATCAAGTAAAGGTACTAGAGGCATGTTCTTTGTGAAAGCTGCAAGTCCATAGCCGATCTAACGTGTATCAATAATGACTGTAAACATCAGTAAAAGGCCAACGGTAACAAGAGTCAACTGAATAATTGGTTTTGTGTGCAAAAAGTTGTGGTACAGATCCTGTAGGTTGTTGTAGACTTCAGAAGGTTTGAAAGCTATGTCAGTGAATATAAATAACAACAGTGGCAGAAAAGCTGACAGTGAGGTGTTTTTATTTAAAGACTTCTGACATGTTAACAGTGACAGAAAATAGTAATGCTGGACCAGTGCTTTACCCTGTAGCCAAAAAAAAAAATCATTAAAAAGTCTGGGCGGTGTCAAAGGCAGGAGACAATAATAAAGTGATTTGCATTGCAAATAGCTTGGAAATATTTATAGCCGTATAAGTGGGTTTTATATAATTTTGGAATTTAGGAATTTCAGAGGAATAGTGTGAGAAATATGCTTACAGGCTCTTTTACTCAGACATAAGTGACAAATGGCAGTAGAGGCTGGTCTTACATTACAAGTGAGTGTTATTTATTCTTATTTACTATTATTATTATTATTATTACGTACTTTTATTGTCTGTTTTGTGAAGAACAAACGTAAAGCGTTCTGCTCAAATACAGACACGTTAATGCGGTGTTAATCTGAATGTACCCCAAAATACTAATGTTCTCTGTATTCAAACAATTATAAAATTTTGAAGGAGAAATATTTAAAAAAAATATACATTTAAACATGTCATACCAAATAAACTTTCAATAAGTTTCATCTGGTAGTGCTGGTTTTGGTTTGTTTTTTTTTTGTAGAGTGGAGAAGAGACTGAGTATTTGTTAATCAGTCCAGCTATACTGACAACTAGTAGGTTTAATCATTTTACCGAGTTGGTGAGAATGTGGCACTTGGACTCCAAAACCAGAACAGAATTATTCAGCCTGACAGGAAAATAAGAACTTCGTCTAAGTGTTTGGCTAAAAAGCCCTAAAGCTGCATTACTGTGAATTATTTAATGTAATGTGCTTTAAGTATCTAGAGAAATAATTTTGTTTGCACAAGTTTGGGTTTTTTTGCGTAATTCTGTTGTGCCAGAGAATTGTGATTTGTGGCCATCAGAGCTCATGAAAGGCAACAGTCTCACTGCCAGCAATCCTGTCCCCACCCTTGACACAGGGATTTTCTTTGGAAAGCTACTTTTCTTCTGGGTAGCTTCTGAGTTTTAGCTGGAATCATGCTGAGAGCTGCCCCAACTGCCACCACATACCCTCTTCCTGCTTAAAAATCAGTAGCACTGCATGGCCCCACATTTTCCATAGTTTTTTTTCCAGCCAGTCAATAAAATGGTCTGATAGTTTTTATGAATATGCTGTTCTGCATGCAGTGAACTGGGAAGGGTGATTTGACTGAATATGAACTGGCTGTTTTGATCTATAGATACATTTGCATCCTCCTCTGGGTGAAAACACACATTGCTTAAGGAAGAAAGGAGAAACATTATGGTTCTAAGATAAGACTAATTACCACGAATTTGGTAGTGGAAATCAGGAAAACTAATCCTTCTCCCCAAAAGCCACAAGATGAAATTAAACATATGCACACACACACAGACACATCCTTTCTAAAAACCAGTTAAGAAAATAATCAAGCATAGAAGGATTCTCTCTATAGTATTTTTCAGTTGTAGAGTCTTAGTAAATTACGTCGTTTACTCCAAAAATATGATAATTAGAGTAAGCAAAGAATACAGGACCTTAAAATACATACATAAAGTAAAACAGAAAGATCTTAAAGGCTTTGTGTCTTAAGTCAATATTCATGTAAATTTTTCTTTTGCCTATCATACAAAAATATTTTATCCGCATAATAGCATTTTTTCATGTGTTGAAATTGAGCAGTAACCAAGCAGAGCAGTCAATGCACCTTTCCCATGCAAAACTCCTGTCATTCAGAGTGTGGCTAGTCCTACTTTGAAAAGTAATGGAGTAAAGGGTCAGAAAGTACCTTTCCTTTTTCTGCCAGAAGCACTGGGGCTAAAACAGAACTGCTGTTTCTTTTGCAGCTGAGTGGAGGAGAGCAATAAAAGCAGGGGGACCAGTAGGAGGAATAGCAATAGCAGTGCTTTCCTTCTATTCCAGAAATAGGATAATGGTACAGTTTCTGAATCATAGCTAGAAACCATGTTTCTGGCTCAATTTCATAAGTGCCTTCAGTGTTGGATTCTGAACCTGGGCTTCTTTTACCATAATTTGCATAGAAAATAAAACTAAAGGAAGACATGTACTGGTATTTTCCAGAATAGTAATACTAAGGATTGTTATTCAATAATGTGTGTTGATTTGATACTGGCGGGCCCATTCTCTTAACTGAACTCAAGCTGTATAGAGTGAGATGGCAGAATGCCTGGATAATAAGCTTTCCTTATAGGCAAGAATGGAACAATATAGGCATAGCTTGTTCTGAGAGCACAGGTTGTGTCTCTGTAGACGGGTGTCCTGTATAAATTGTGATGCTAATCTATTAGCAATGGCATGTTTTTCTGCTTGGGGACTATGACCAATCTTGCTATTCAGCACTGCTGAAGCTTTCCCATCCCTGTCTGGGAGGAGAGTGTAAGTAATTTGCTGATGTCATTGTACATTTCAAATATATTCCTGGTAGTTGTCTCAGGTCTAGATCATACTGCCGCCTCCTTCTTGATTTGCTACACATAGGACCAAGTAGAGGAGAGTACCACTTCCTAGTATTTAGGAAAAGAGGGTGTTTGGTCTGGAAGCTTTTAGTGCTGTCTTAACTAGCTTGAAGTACCACGCATAATTTCAACTTCAAAATTCTTTGCAGTAAAGCTTTTACTGTCTGAAAGCCTGAATTAGTCACCTATAAGAACGTAAATGTAGCCCTCTCTATCAGCTGATAAGCCTATGCTAATTAGATATCCTTCGAGAGCTGGAAATACTTATATCAGCACTTGAAAAAATGGTTTTTTGTTTGGAGAAAGATATAGTTGCATAGAAACAACTTATTAGAGTTGGAAAAATAAGTAAATGGAATTAGTATAAATACTAACTAGCACAGTATTCGCTTTATTTTATATAAAGCATTTTGTCCTCACAGTCTTTTTGTACATAGTTCACAAATTTGTAAAGCAAGAGGATCTTGCTTGCCTGTTATTTATGTAGCATTTACTCATACTGCCTTCATTATGAACAGGATCAACTGATGATGTTGAGAGGTGGGTGATCTACCTGCAAATTTCTTCTTTTTCTTACATCTGTCTTAAGGCAAGGGAAAAAGCAGGTGAAGACAGACAATGCAAAATACTTGGCATGTTGAACTGTCGTATGATTTTAATGGTTTTAAATAGGTTGAGATGTGAATAAACTATTTCGCTGAGGAACTTACTAGCCTATAGATATGTCTCTTTTGGGGAAATCACTGTGCTAGAAGTGTTGCAGTAAATATTCTGATTTTAACTTTAGTCATAGGTTGCATTCATTTTGAATGGAGTAGTGTTAATATACATCACAAGATTTTAATAGTGAATTTCTTAGTAGTGATTTCAGTAAATAAATTCTATTTCGCCTCATCTATTCCTATTCAGTTCAATATTCAGTTGGCAGTTATGCTTAGCATAACATTTATGGACGACTACAAGGCTAGGGTTGTTTTAAAATGACAGCTGACATAATTCAGTTGGTATTGTGATTCACTCAAATATGTAAACAAATGAGAAAAATATGGATTCAGTGTTTCCACTGAAAGAATTAGAATTACTGATTCATGGAAGTTTAAGTTATCTGTTTATATTTTTCACTAGGAGGAATTGTACAGTTTCACATGGCTGAGTGCTTGTTCCTATGGAATGTGTTATTACTAGAGATAGGTCTAACAAAGTATGAATTGATTTTATTTTATTTTTTAAAAAATTAAGTATTCTAATACTGCATGCATGGTGGTGGCACAGTGTGAGGAAAGACTTTGTCTACACCGTCAGCCATAACAGTGTTGGTGCTGAGCAAAGCCAGAGTGGTGAGGAGATGCCAATGGCACTGAAAATGCATTAAGGGTGTGATTACATGTAGAAATATACTTGTGCTATAAGCCTAACCCAGGTGTAAGGGAAGCTACTTGATCTGGATTCCTGTGCTTATGACTCTATTAATAACTAGTGTAGCAGAAGAAAAGTTAAATTCTAGAGCAAAAGAGGAGGATCTGATGTCTGTGTCATGCACATTTGGGGGGCAGGTGGGTTATGTTGCAATAGGTCTAGTCAGGTCCCCTTGGCTGAATGGCCACGAATGGACAGAAAGCATTAGATGCACTCTCAGAGACCATCTTTCAATTGCATTTCATCCAGGAGGGATCCAGTTCAGGCACTCTGAAATCACTTCATGATGCAAACCAAAGCAAGTTGAGACAACGGGGAAATTTGCTTCAGACCTCCTGATGCAAACTAAAATACTAATGTAGACTTGATTTCTGTAATGTCAGGCTCTGAGAAACAGCATTTCAGAATAAGGGCTGAGTTCTGTGAGTCCCACATCATATTATGGGAGCATATTTCCTCTGAAAGAGTCCAGAAAGATTAGCCTCCCTATGTTGAGCTAATCTCTGTCAATATAACTATATTGTTAAAGACTATGTTGACTCTCTAATGTCATGCAGTCGTTTCAGATGACTCTTTTCAAGGCATGCTATTTGCAGTGTGTTTTATTATTTTTCTAGGACTTGATTACTAAAATAAGTATTATGTGGAGAAAATTATTATTAGGATGTTACATTTCTGAGTAGATAAAAAAATATTAATGTACAGTTTTGATGAAGAAGAGAGAAAGATTTTTTGGCATTAAGTTATGGAAACCTCTTTTCTTTACCATACTTTTATATTAGTACTAGGCAGACAGAAAAATATTTCAGGTTAGTGGTTGAGTATCTGTTTCATGTAGTTGGGAATCTGAATTCCAGATTGGATTAATGGAGGGATTTGATGTATCTCATAAGGTTTGAAAACATATATGGCCTCTGTTGGCTTGAAGCCTGGCATGGCTTGGCTAGCACTGTAAGCACTGTAATGAACAGTGGAGCATAAAGCTAAATATCTGCCAAACTGTGCACAGAAAGAATGAAATTACAAACTTACACTAAACACGCACATACGCTCATCTGTTGCATGAAGTAAAGCTGTCAACATCAACCTTTGTGCTTCAAATACAGATCCGATGACAGTAGTGTGTATGTTCATCTCCTCAGATTGGGAATATTGTAGCTTGCTTGAGATCATCTGTGCATTTTCGGCTGGTCAGTAAAAGAGACCAAAAGATTTTTAAGTTTGAATAAAATAAGGGGTGATATTAAAACCAAATTTGGAATTCTCCATCAGCTTCCGGTTTAGTACCAGAAGAAACAATCCTCTGTCCTATCAGCAGATATAGCAGTCACCATCATGTTTCTCACATACATGAAACTAACACAACTCACATACAAATATAAGTGAATGAAGAAAGAATGAGAAATTTTGGAACAATCTCAGAGAGATGATCAGTAGTTTGTTGTTTGTTTGTTTTTTTTAAATTTCAGATAATGTGTTTAACCAAACTATTAGTCGAGGAGCCAAGGAAAAATTCAGGTCAGTAGGGAGCACGAACACCAAACTAAATGTTACCCATCAAACTAAAGAATATGTCAATTCTGTATAGATCATCCCTCAAGAAACATTGCTTTTTACTTCTGTTTTTAAACATAATATCTTTCCAAGCACACACAAAGCTTCTCTATCGATATCATTTGTAAGAGATTTATGAGAATTCCTAGAGGTATGATGGGAAGCTGTAATGGGTTCATTATGGAGGAGTAGTGCTTTGAATCACTTCTTGGAGTTGGATTGCTTGGCAAGTAGCTGAATAGCTATCCTCTTTTAATCAAAGTAATTTTGGAAGTATCAGTTATGGGTTTTAGTTAAAGCTTAATTGGATTTTGCATTTACCGTAGTATAATCATGTTTAGTACTCAATATGGCTTCTTTTTTTTTTTCTCTCTCTCAGAAGTCACTATTTGTTGTTGCATCCTTTTGAATAGTAAGAAAACAAAATTTATAAAGTTATGTTGAGATATTTTCTACTATGTCCTTTTTTTCTAAGGGTGACACAGTGAATAATATCAGAATAAAGCTGCTACTGAATGCAGTAGAAACAAGTATCGTTTTTTCCAATACTGTGCGCTACCACACCACAGCCCGGCACATCTTCGGTGACTAGAAGGCAGACAATACTTACCATAACTAATATGAAAGCCTGTCCCAGTTTGTACGTACCCTGTACTTTTGCCGAGCTCTCCCACTAAAGAAGTCATATCTGAAGTCAATAATGAGTCTCAGCTTTGTCAATATATCCTATTCACTGGTACTGATACCAGTTTTCCAGACAACTGAACTTTAGAAAAAGTGATCTTACCTTTCAGAGGCTCTCTAAAATAGTGTCAAACAGACACAAAAATCTTTTTTTCAATCACTATCATGACTCCAGTGTAGTCTTTGACTCTGTCTCTGGAGGAACAGTGGTGGGCTTTACTAGGGCAACAGTATATCTACTGCATTGTAAGCATTTAAGGAGAAAAGGAAATTCAGGAGTTCAAAGGAAATGCTCATGAGAAAATCCATGCTCTTATTTATCAGTCTTTTAAAATGGAAGTTTAAAGGGGAAGTTAGCTGTCCATTTGTGTTGTAAAATCAATTGTTATACTAACTTAATAAAGATCCTAACTCTGCAAAAAAATGTAAAAGAAAGTAAATCTTCCCGGTCTGTATGACAGACCGTTGTTTTCAAAGGAGTTATTCCTAATCCATGATTATAAGCATCAGTGTATCTTCATAGGACCAAAGCCTGTCTGCCTTGTAAATTTGCTATCTATCTAGCTTATGCTAAAAA
This sequence comes from Anarhynchus alexandrinus, assembly GCA_008711295.1. Lineage (NCBI taxonomy): Eukaryota > Metazoa > Chordata > Aves > Charadriiformes > Charadriidae > Anarhynchus > Anarhynchus alexandrinus. The sequence continues at coordinate 2,525,933 of VUYV01000067.1, read as the reverse complement.
TTATATGTCAAGTTAAGTGAAGTCAGGAAGATTATTATTTCACCAACTCAGGTACTTTTTTAGAAAAGTTGCGCTTGCAGGTGTACCTGTAGCTCAGTTCGCGTAGCCACTGTGCTTAGTAGCATAGTGAAACATTGCTGTTCTCTCAAATATTTCATTGCAGGACTTGTCTGCTATTTTAATTGTTTGGGTTTTTTTCCTGAAGTACCATAATGATGTTGTGAAACTTCAACACAAGTGTTTTGGAGCAGTTTCTAGGTCAATGGTAAATTCATCCCTCTATGCCTTCAAGAGCATAGCCTTTTTAAATAATACATATTTTGTATTTTAAGGTAAACCCTATAAAGTAGATCAGTACATCCAGCATGTTGTGAGTTGATATTATAAGATTGATTTCTTTTTCTGACATTTATTTTGAAATGTCTTGATAAAGCTTTACCCTGCAAAATTTGAGAAATGCACTTGAGAAATCTTTCTTATGGCAGTACTTATGCAGTCACTTTTTCACTGGAATATTTTTCCCCAGTAATTATATATCAACTAAATATATATACATGAATTTGAATACGTGCATGTGTGCATAAATATATATATTTGACTATGAAAAAATAGTCCTTTGGATTCTGATATAAATGGCAGGACATCAGAAATCTTTGGAGCACTGAAAGAATTCTTGAGAGTAGCATTTTTTGGTGCAATTTTGAGGGATTTCAGCAGTCAGAGTTTAAAAATATCTCTGAGAATGCATGAGCTGTGCTATGCAGCTGTCATTAGCTGTCACAGACCACTTAAATATGGTGTTGAGTATTATTCAATTGCTGACACTATTCATAGAAAAAATTGTGTTTTTCCAGACAAATTTGAGGATATGGCAATCTAGTCTTGCTTTGCATAGGTGCAATCAGCTAAAGGTTTATTCTGTGGCCTCTGAGTAAAATAATACACTAATTAAATTCTAATGGCCCGGTGGAAGTGCAACTAAAGTGTCTGATTCTGGAATAAAGTCCAGGACAGGAGCTTAGCCTTGTATGCTGGCCTCTATCATACCCCTAATCCTGTGGGTGGGAATATGATATATGCGAAATACTTGCACAGTTCAGGATCTGCTTTCCACGCTGTGTGACTAGTTAGGAGCACTGTAAATAGAATTTTTATTCCTCAGCTTTTTGAGTGCTTTCAGAATATCGCTGGGTAAGATTGTATAGAAAACTGGTGAACAGAGAGAGTGCTTACCTTCCATTTCTCCTGAAAAGAATGGACCATCCAGGCAGTTGTTTCTCATCATTATCTGAATGAAGCAAACTTTACCTTAAGACTTTTATCTCCTTGAGACTCCTGGCCTTCAGGAAGCTGGGGAAAGTCAGCATATACCAGGAACTGATAGTTCACACATGTTTGCATGCTTCCTTTCTGCGATTCACTCATAGAATGCTGAATTTCAGAAAATTGCTTTTGAATACTTGATTTCAGTTTCAGGAAAAAAAATAAATCTATTAATTGATCGCCCACCAATGAAGAATGATTTCAGAGCTGTGAGGTGAGGAGCTGAGGGCCAGATGCACAAGGAGATATTGGCATGACCCTCATTTTGGCTTACAGCTTTCACTAAAAAGGTAGGAATGCCATTGTATCAAAGTCTAAACCCGCAATTAAGCAACAGAGAGAAAATTTGGATTAAGTATACAATTAAGCACCTGTAAGACTTGAAAATCACATTTAGCCTATCTTTTTTCCCGAAGGTAGCCAGAACAAGGGAATGAGGTATGTTGGCCAGCACAGTTCTCTCCATTAATATGTCAAGACCAAATGTGTTTGCTTTTGGCAAGTCAGCATTTATGAAATCATCTTTCAGCAGACAAAAACTTAACAAATCTCCTAGATCTCTGCAACTGAGCAAAGGGCTAGAGTTAGGTCTTTTGAAGATCACCAATTCTTGTCAGAGGAAGAATTTAGAGACACTAATTGTTTTTATTAAAGAGAGGATTTTCCCAAGGAGACAATGAGCATTCATTTCAATCTTGAGAAGCTTAAGTGAGAAGGACTTATAGTGCAGTTGAAGAACATGCTGGAAGCTTTCCTATGGCAGCTGCAGCATGTGAGATCCAAATCACAAATTGGATTGCATTTCTCTCACACACAAAAAAGGATATGGATATTTTCACATTTAAGTCCCACTCATTTTGTGTACCAGCTGCTTTATCACCATTTAGTCTTCTTTTATTCCACTTAGAGTTCTGATATAGTTACAGTACTTTTAACATCTCATTGAACATGACAAAAATATACATTCAGATAGCAGCTGAGTATACAGTATGGTATGACTGGATGGTATAATCTACTAAAGGAATAATAAAAACGTTTTCATTCCATATGTTCTGCATATTTGGGAAAACCAGGCATGTTAGCTCTGATTTTTCACCTCACATTTGCATGAAACAAGTGTAAGAGTAGAAAGTCAAACCCATTATTTTCTTCCACTTAATTTCTTCCAAATAACAGTGTTATATTACTTCCTGACAGGGTTTAATTAAAGCCTCTAGAGATTTTTCCTAAACTAAGGTTTGAGATTCTTCAGAAAACTCAACTGTGAATTATCTGACCAGGAGAAAGCTAGCAGGCTTGTTGTCATCATTATTTTATTTACAGTGTATATGTGTCTTTGTGCATGACGTGTGAGAGTTAGAATCTTTTCAATTATACGTACAATTTTTATAAATGGGTGAGCACAGCTAAGATCCATTTTTTGCTAAGTGAAGGTACAATTTTCCTTTTTCTCTTTTCAGAATCAAATTTGGATTAGAAGTCAAGGGAAATACAGATTCCCTCCATTTGTCTGTGTTTTGGGGTCCTCTGAGGACTCATCTTTCTAATATAAAAGTTTCACCTTCACTTTCAGGGCAAGGTTCATCTCATTTGATATTCTATATCTGTACTGTGGAGCTCTACCCAGACTTCTAAACCTACTTGCAATTCCAACCTCTTTTCTGTGTACTGTGTAAAGATATAAACTATTCTAAAAGGACCTGTTTCTAAAACTTTGAGGGCAGCTGAGGATGGTTATCTTCGATTTTTTATGTGCTGATTTTTGGTCAAATCAAACTTACCTATAGTGTCCAGAGGCTTGAGTGAATTTTTGTTTTGTTTTTAAACTTAGCTCACATTTTTACATATTGAAAATTTAAGGAGGTGTAGGTTATTCTTGATGAAAATTTAGTGTGTGTGGTCACTGTATACTTACTTCAAGGAAAGCAAATCTGAATGGGAAAAATGTTTTTTCCAAACACTTTCTGAAAAAGTGGATAAAGATAAGCTGATAGCAAGGTTTGGTGTGTGGTTGTCTGATTCTTTATTGCCTAACATTATTTTAGAGAGTATGATACAGACATGGAAAAATGTCTTTGTGCTACTGAAATAAACACCATTCACTGATTTTTATATCAAATGTAATGTATATAACCATGACAAGACTGAGGCTTCCAGTGAAGAACAGATGTAGTTTGGATTTTTAGATCAATCTTTTTTTAAACACATCTAAAAATACTGTTTACTTACATTTGTAGTAGAATTGGCTATGCTTTAAAATTTTAATACTCTCTACAATATGTTTACTTTGCTTACATTGCTGAAGGAAATTTCTGTCTGTTTAATGTTCAAAATAGTTTTGATATAATCCTTTCTTTCAAGAACTGAGAGACAGAGCAAAACAAAATGAATTATGTCAAAGTTTACACATCAAAAGATCAATCTTAATAAATAAGGGTATAGTATGCTTTATAAGAACCATATACTAAAATTGTCAGCCCTTTTAAATGCTATATGATCCTTTTTGGATAAAAACAGAGGAACTATGGAGGTCAATGTTAAGAAGTCAGAGAGCTTAAGGGAAAAATTGTTCAATTTTGGTACATTGTCTAATCTTGATATCAGACATCAACTCTATGTAAAATGAAACCCTTCTGCTTGGTTAAAGGAATACAGTCAGGTTTGTAAGAACAAAAATTAGACATATTATTGCTGAAAATCAGTGGAACTTTTCACTTTTCTGAAGTGATAAAGAGATGTATTTCTGCAGAATTCAAGTAATGACCTATTGAACAAACAATATATAAAAAGCTGATTGATTATGGAAAATTAACATTATCTCTCTTATTAAAGTGTAATTGTAAAAATAATTGTAGAGTTCACCATAGAGTATTGCTGAAAGTTAAAATCTATCCCAATTTGCTCTTTTCTGCCATCCTATTTGATTCTATACTGAAATCCATCATAGGAAGAAGATAGTAAATTCTACAAGTGCATCCATCAAATAAAAGCACACATCCAATAAATAAAAGCATACATCAGGCATAACAGATTGAGAGGCAACTTTCCTTTTGTCTCCTGGCTCTGAAAAGTAAGCTTTTCTTTAAGTAGAAGTAGAAAGACCAAAGAACTGCAGCTTTTTTTCACTATTTCAAGCTGTCTGTGATGGTCATAGCACTGATCTACAGCAGCTTACGAATGCTATGACCTGCATAGTAAGGTAATATATGTATGGATCTCCTAGGTTCTTGAGATCTTTAATGATTTTGTTCTAGGGGAGTGTAGTTAGGCAGTTTGTAGCAAACAAATGCTTTAGATAAGCAGCTGTCTGGAAAATATTTTACCAGGTCTAGGAGACAATGACTGTTCTTGAAAGAGACCAACTCTGTATAACTGCAGCGTCTAAGGACTTCTACTGAATTTAGGAACAACAAATTAGCAAAGAAGTTAAGGAGTTACTGTCTAGAAAGAGAAGGAGAGCTGGTCAGTGACTGTCACAGAATAAAAAACTACATTGACCCCCGATTTTCCAAGTCTGAGACTATACAGGCCTAGTAATACTTTAGATAAGAAAGTATATTCTTAGTCTTTTTGGGTTTTGATCATTAATGTTGAGCATTTTCTCTGTATCTCAGATATTTTAAACATCCTGTAGTTCAAGTGAGCTGCTCTGAATGGAATTTTTTAGGATCTGCCGGTTGAGTATTTGATGCAGAAGGTGCCACAGTCCGTTAGCCAAGGATGACTTCCAGAGGGACAGAAAATGCAACTCATTGTCAAAGGGGTTCTGTAGAATTTATCTTTCCAAATATCAATTGGCTCCAAAGCTTCATTGCCTAAAGCCAAAACTGTCTGAAACACATATAAAACAGAAGGAAGTGCAGGGGTTTTTGTAGGTAAAAATATAATTTTTGCATTCAGCATGGAGTGGCAGCACTTTAAGAATCACTTCAGGGGCTTATTAGGTATGTAGCAAGATCCATAGACTCCTTAGTTCACAAATACAGTTTACTCCCATATAGAAATCAAGCACCTTGAAAATGGTTAAAAACTGAACAGGATCTGCCACAATATCAAATGTTTCTTGCATTAAAGCTGTAGGTGAAAGGTTTCTTCTGAACATGCCATTAGATAGAAGACAAAGTGATCAGTGTCATTATCTAGGGTTTTTTCCAAGCTAACAGGTACATCACTTTCTTTAATGTAGTTTTGAAAGCGTTTAAGGAAGTTGTTTTGTAGAAAACAGTAACGCTGGAGAACGGGGGCTCCAAAACAAAATAATCATCTGTTCTTGCATAGTAGTGTTGAAGTACAATGATTTTGTTTGCAGACCCACAAATTCAAGAAATAGTATTTATTGCAGCCTGTAGCAGAATAGATGGAACTCTGTGCTTCTCAACTTGCTAATTAAACACAAATGAGATCTTGTTTCATATCAGCTATTGTTTGTCTTTTTCTTTGTTCAGGGCAGTGACAAGAAGGCATATAATTCTCTTTATTTTCCTCTCTTCTTGCTTCTGCCTACCCTATATGCTGATTTCCTTAAGAAAAGCTAAAATTTTGCATGCAATTTTTTTTTTTTAAGAGATAGAAGGGTAAAATGCTTTAAGAAATTTAAGCTTCCTTCATAGCCTAACAGTTTTTTACATTCTTGTACTTTGTGGGGTAGAAAGAACATTTCCATTCAAAGTCCTGCTGTGGTAATAATAATGAGAGTTTTACCACCTACAATGTAAGCGCAACTCTGTTGCAAGTACTCGGCGTAAACAACTTGTGAGCCGACCTTTTCCATCTCTCAAAGGAAGGATTAATGATAAAGGCTGGCATGTCTTGTTCAGATTGTCAGTGTTTACAAAGACTCTGAGCCACAAAAGCTTTGCCACTTTTGTGGAGCTTACTTGCAGTGTAAGTGACATATTACACAAAAAAGACTGCTCTGTAGGAAAACTGATGGAAATATATAAGATAAATTACTTCCTTACAACTGCTTCTGAATATTTTTAATATAAAATTTTATAGGAAACCATATCAATATATTCTATGACTTAGTGTCCTATGAATTATTTATTATTGGATTTTCATCAAATACACATTAAAGTATATAGTATCCATATGCTTCTTATGAAAATAAATATTATATTCTGGTGTCATTATATTTTTATTTTAAAATTATAAACCTTTAAAGGTTAACTCTGTCAGTCTTAGAAATGCTGGAATTTGATGCCAGTATTGTATCTAAATTATAAAATGTATGAGGTGCCTTGGCTGACATAGACCATGGCTGCAAAGGTCCACAAATACATAATTCTGTTAATTCATTTCTATGATATGTTTCCTTTTAAAGATTTCCCTTGTCCTGCTATTTACAGTTGTTGGAAATTAACAATACTAAAGGTGTGATATTAAAAACAAATAGCAGTTCTCTAATTTTCCCTATAATCGTGCAGAACCTTTATTTCCAATATTCCTACAACACTAAATGTATACTTGGTTGGAGGTATTAGACTTGATCGTTACTATTTGCCCTTGCCATGGTGCATTTTTTTGGACTATCACATTAAATACCCTATCTGCAATCTTTCTAGATGAAAAACTGCAACTGACTTAAGTGGTTATCCAAGAGCTCCAAAATAGGCTCTTTTTGATGTGTTTTATAATTCTATTTTAAGATAAGACATTAAGCTAACAAAGCTACACTTGATTTAGTTTCCCTGTTACTGCATTATAGGATGTTAAAATGCTAAGGAATGTAATTTCCACAGATTTTCTTTGTATTATATAATATAAAATATATTTTAATATAATATTATTTAATAATTGAAATTTGTGTACTATTTGTAGACTGCCTTTTATCAAAGGCATTCAGGTTTTTTCGCCAAGACCTATATCAGAATCATGGTTTTATCAAAACCATACTTCAAATTATTATTTTTCAAAAAATTTTTGATGACTCACTCAGAATATTTTGCATTATTCACGTACAGAAAGAAGACTAACAGAATCTCTTTCAGAATACACTACATACTATTAGCTAACTGCACTAAGCTTTTGCAAACTTTTCTGCTAGAGAAATGGAAGCAACACTTTGTTTCGTGGTGTGTGGTGTGTCTCCTTTGTGAAGAACACAAAAATGCTGGACATTGGTCAGTGGGTTGAGCAATACATTTGCTATCAGACACTTTTCAGAAGCTTTATTTGAACCCTTCACTTAAGTGCGGAAGAAAAGAACAATAAACCCCTCTCAATAAGACACTATAATTACATGTGTATATAAAATAAAATTCAAAATTAGTTTGGAAGATTGATACTAACTGGGTCATTATTAGAATATAAGTGAAGACATTAACAATTTAATGCTTCATCCAGAGAGAAAAACAAACGAGAAAAAACCTGGAGCCTCCCACAATTCTTTTTTTCTTTCATGTATTTGGAACAAAATATTTTCAAATGTTACCTAGACAGAAATAAAGATTATTTTTTTTTTCCTAAGCCAAGCTGAGCTGGTGAGCAGAGATGTAGCCATTAACCATAACTAAAACTATTACCAGATCATAATCATACATAAATATTATATATTTCTTCTAAAGGTTTTGAGAAATAGGCTAGATCTGTTTTAAACACTGAGTTTTATTTGGTCCAACTTGATATTTAATAGCAATGTGTCAGCGATTCAATCTAGAGCAGCTATGACCTGTACTTCATTTTCAGCATTGTTGGGAGCTTACTGGTAGTGGGACTGATAAGCAAAATAGCTATTTTTCCTTTTCTGGGAGAGGGAGAATAGTGTCAGGCTAGTGTCAGGAAAAAAGACAGAAAAAGTAGTCAGCATGGATCTGCGGTTTATTGACTTTCTTAGCTACCTCTTCCAACTTTCACTTTCATTCTGCCGAAGGATTGCATCCTATGGCTAGAAAAAGAAAAAAAAAAGTCACATATACAAGATAATGACTGCCGCAGATAGTATTGCATAAAGGACAGTATATAAGACAAGATGAAGAATTTACAAACCTCTGTCATATTTTATTAGGAATTTAAAACATCTTCCAGCTGTCATTTTTTCCCTTCTCTGAAACTCGTCTTAAAAACAGAGTAGGTTACTTCTCCTTAAGGGCCTTTGTGATCCAGAAGCAATGAGAGTGGTGTTGTTTTGTATGACACAAATAACAAAACAAAATATTAAACAACAGGTATCCTAACCCAAAAAGCAAAGTCCAAAGTCCCAATTTCGTTTCATAATGCATTCAGTAACGATATAGGGCTACAGAATACATCCATGTTTTTTTTTCTGGCTACTGAATATCTCTCTTGCTATTTTTTCCTGCTCAGAACTTAGGTCCGGTTTCCTTCAGCACTTTGGCTGTATTCTGAAAAGTATTTTAGATGAACAACCCAAAAAGACTGTATTTTTTCTTTTTCCTTCTCTGTCTGCAACTGCCTTGGGCATATTTTATCTTTATATACCATACTGAGGGGAGACCTTATCATTCTCTACAGCTACCTGAAAAGAGGTTGTAGAGAGGTGGGGGTCAGTCTCTTCTCCCAAGGTTCAAGCGATAAGACAAGAGGAGGTTGTGCCAGGGGAGGTTTAGATTGGACATTAGGAAAAATTTCTTCACCAAAGGGGTTGTCAAGCATTGGAAGAGGCTGCCCAGGGAAGTGGTGGAGTCGCCATCCCTGGATGTATATAAAAGACGGGTAGATGTGGTGCTTAGGGACATGGTTTAGTGGTGGTTTTGGCAGTGTTAGGTTAATGGTTGGACTCAATGATCTTAAAGGTCCCTTCCAACCTAGATGATTCAATGATTCTATGATTCTATATTTTCCTTATTCTGGTGAGTTTTCAAATTATATTTCTTTACCTGTAGAGTTAAGATTTTTTTTTTCTTTATATGAAAATATGCACGTGTAATTGCACACAGAAAATATGTCTTAGTCATGGCATAATATGCCTGACTTTAAAAATAGGACAATTTTTTAAAAAATGCAACATTAATAATACATGAAATACAATAAAATGTTTTTGTCAGGAGATTGTTTTTATATTCTAGACTATGTGAACTGGTACTTTGATTTAAACAGTAAAAATATTCCAATATTTACATGGAAAGTTTGAAAGCACACCACCAAGCGTGTTTTTTCACATAATTCAGCACATGCAACAAAGCTGCATAGAATAATCAATAAAAAATTTCATCTCAATTTTGATCACTCTCTAGTATTTTAATTTAGACATGAAAATTAGTATTCATTGCATATAATCAGATTCAAAAATAATTCAAAAATAAAAAATCTATCAGAAAAATAAACACTTTGAAGTCTGTGAGATTACTTTGAATCTTGCGGAAAGAGAAAGATTCACCGGTTCCTTCCAATCTAAACCTTTTCACTATGTTAATTTCAATAAGGTTTGTGTCGAGGGAACAGCGCAAAGCAATTGAGATCTCCTCTAACTTTCTCTATTCACTGTACCAATTTTTCACACTGTACTCCTTACATGCTTTCCTGAGCACAAATATTTTGGAAACGATGTTATCATTAGACTTATCTAATGAAACAATTTCGGTGGGGTACCAATGTGAATGGCCGTGGGAATGTTAGAAGTTTTTAGCCATGGGCGTATTTTGGCAACATGTACTTAGCAGGAAGTTTTATTGCCGGACACTGAAGTTACAGCTAAGTTAAAATTAAGTGGGCATGAGACTGATAAGACAAAGCTAATGTTTTGAAGAAGCTGAAGTAATTCCATATTTGGAAGCCTAGCTGTAGGTAGGAAGCCTTTTCTTGTATTAGATTAGAAAAACAGAAACAATTTTTAAAAACTTTTTCTACTTTTTCATCACTTTTCCTTTTTCCTAATGTAGATCACATGATGCAATTTTGCCTATGTTTCTTTTTTTCCTGGTTTGAGGTAAAACAGGACCAATTTTGTTCAGTAACTTCACTTCTTAGCTGGGCCTCTTCTAACTACTGAAATTAACAGCATATTGTGCAGACACTGTTCGCTCTCTCAGTGATAAGACCTATGGTTATAGCTGATGCCCAGGCATGGTATGCAGAGAGGCTCCTGCTTATACTTATTGCTGTAACACCCAAGGGCAGCTGACTTGGTTATTTGCCCTGTTGGAGGGTCGGAAGCGGAAAAGCATAGAGGGGTCCCACCTGTGGGGAGGAGTGGACAGGACAGGTGACCCCAAACTGACCAACAGGGTATTCCATCCCATCTGCCTCATGCTCAGTATAAAAGCTAATGGATCAAAGGGTCAGCCCTCTTTCTTCAATGGCCGATGTCCGAGGAGGACTCTGTTCATTTGCCTTTGATCCCGATCCTGAATCCAGATCCAGAATCCAGTTCCCGTTCATCACTGAGTTCAATCTGGGACTTCCCCAGTGCCAGCCAGTGACATGATTGTAATCTCAGGAGCTTGATATGGTTTTGTATATATTTCATTATCTTATTTTTATTTTATTTTAATATTTCATTAAAGTAGTTTAGTTCCTTCTAAACTCATAAGTCTCTTTTTCCCTCCTCTGCCTCTCTCCTTGAAGAGAGAGGTGTGGGAGGAGGATCTGTCGGTCCCATCTGGGGTGCCCCACAACCCAGTGGCCAGTTCAGCCCAAACCACAACATTTTTGTTCTAAATTTTAACTATACAACCTTTTTTGGAAGAAAGTAATATATATCAGATGCACAGTTGTTCCACTCCTTCCCATGTTTTCCTCCCTACTCTGGTCTCCTCCCCTTTTAGAAGCAGTAATCAGCTACAGATGAATAACTACATTTCTATGTTTCTCTCATGTGCATGGGCTGACCTGTCTGTGTCACCAGCAGGCAGGGAAGTGGAGAAAGCTCCACAGCTTCTCTGCCCTTCTTCTGCAGTGTTCAATCGTTTGAATAAAGGACTTGCAGAAACCCAATGAGGCATTTCAGAAAGATATGCAGTCCAGTGTGCAGTGTGGACCTCTGTATTGCATGTGCTGTGATTGAAATGCAAAACTTGCAGGAAGAAAGCTCCATGGTGTAAGAAATATAGAGCCTACGTGTATTAGACAGACTAAGTATAGAGCTATGCATGGACCCCCATTGAACTCTGCCAGCAGTGATTTCTGTTCATGGCGTTTTGCATTGTTAGACCTGAAGAATGCCCTTCAAGACAAGATACCTCTGTTACCTTGGAAACATCCAGCTCTCCATGGATAATCTGCCCAGCACTTCTGCCACTTTACAGAGCTTTTATCAACATGTACTGAAACAAAACCTTTGATTCAAAGTAAAACTTCGTTATGTTTATGGAAAAATCACTATTAGCCACTCTGGATTTTGATTACACTTCAGCAGCCTGACTGGAAAAATGAGTTTGTTACGCAAGAGCAGGGCTTCCTGCCAATCCAAAGCCTGAATGTTGTCTCATTTACTCCTTCTTCAATCTCCCTATTCACCCACAGAAACTACCATTATTGGAACAATTTGAAAAAATTAGCCTTTTCCCCTTCTTGAGGGTTGCCTTAAAGTGGGACATCATTTTGTTGGGACAGGTATTGGACACAACTATTGTTATTTCAGGTGATTACTTTCTCACAACTTACTGTTGAGATCTGGAGTTGTGTGTCTCGACTCTAACACAATACAGAGCTTCTGGCTGCTGCTGCTGGTCTCAGTTGTAATATGCACACAAACTAAACAGACAGGTATCAGGCTTGGTGCAATGCTCTGTGTTTTTGAGAAAGCATCAAGTGTATCTTACGTCAAACTTTATGTTTTTCTTGAACAGACTGACTTCATAAGTCAGTTAAATTGAACCACTGAGCTGCGATCCTGAAAATCTATTAGGAGCTTCTCATACAGGCTCATGCAATTTACTTGACCTTGCTTTTCCTTCATTCTGCAGGTATAAAATGAGATTAAAATGCCCTTTTCCCCATCCCTTGATCATCTGATGTGTTTAGATTGAAGATGTGAGGGGAAGGGAGTAAGGCCATTGACCATATGGCTTTCTCTATTGCTTTAAATGTCATTTAGAAACAACTTGTGATTAGCTTTCCTGAGACATTTTCCCCCCATGTACTAGCACCAAAGATGCAATTAGCTGAGATTCTGCAACTAGATATCCATCAAGATGAGAAAGAGACGGAGAGACTGATGACAGGGCCCAACTGCTTCAGAAAGACCTGATGGCCACAATTTATTATCTCTGATAGTCTGGTTTTGTTGACTTTTGGGGCACTCTTTTCACCTGAAGTCAAGAGAAAGATAGGAGGCTTGGCTGTTTAGCAAGTGTTATTCTTCATAATGGATGGGGCTTTACTTTGGAATACCTGTAGACTTCTTGCAGTTTGTGAATGAAGTGTGCTTTCTCTCTTACAAATCTAACAACCTACTTCAATGGTACTAAGAAAACTAGGTCTTTAATCTTGCATTTGGCCTTTAAGCACCATCATAATTAATGATAGTAGAAGTTTGTCCAAATAAAGACTAAATACATGTTAAAAAGAACCTGTGGACTTGTCCTGTTTTCTATTTTTGAGAAAAGAAATTTTACATTCAAATTAAAGTCAGCCTAAAAAGCCAATATTGAGCTTTTGAAATGGTACTCATTTAAATTTTAAGATATTCTCCTAAGATAAGGAGATTATTCTCCTAAGATAAGANTTGAAATGGTACTCATTTAAATTTTAAGATGTTCTCCTCCTTTTTCTTTTGACATAATTTTCTAATAACATGCCATATTATATATGCAGGAAAAAAAAAAAAGACTGCATTAGCAAGAGTATTAGGTTTTGCTTTTCTTCAGACTGTTTGTATTTCTTTTGAAACATAAGTAACAAAACCAAAACCTAAAGTTTCTGTATATCACTTAACCAGAGATGATTTAACATATGAAGTGGTATTTCTCATATGTCTCAAGATGAGAAAATGTCAGTAGGATCAGTCCTACTAAAACTCCTTAGGATGCTTCCTGGTTTCCAGGATAATGAAGTGGAGGGATTTGGCAAATTTCCTCTGGGAACGCAAAGCTTGTCACCTGCCGAAGACTCCTATCAAAGCTACTTCAGAGATAAACTGTAGGGAAGGTGTGACTTAGATGAAGACATATCAAATCACCCGGTTTGATTAAATCCTACAGAATAGAGGCTGCCTAAGGAGACTTCCTAATTTGGATCGCAAATGCAGTTATTTATTTTAAAGGACAGGTTTCATACAAAGCAATAAAGTAAATTCAAGTAACGCTGAGAGTACAGATCATGTTTTTGCTCCTTGCTATGTGACATTTTTCATCTTTCACCATAATCATGCTTAGTTCATTAGATGTCTCTGGCGGCATCTCATCTGGTGTATTTTTTTGGGAGCATGTCACATCATGCAGTATCTTAGAAGGTTTGACCAATAAAATTTAAAGGGAGATTTTTATTTGAATTTTTTTTAACAACAAATTCTGTATGTAACAAGGTGGGAGAACTATGATCCCACATGATGGATTGATATTTTAAATTTCAGTTTGGTTTCTCTGAATTCAGCTGTTATTTGTTTGATAACCATTGTGGGTGTCAGATTTAAGAATACAATATGGGATGAACAGAATAAACATGGATTCCTCTGCAGTAATTAATCCTTAAGGGAACAATTTTACTTTATTCCTGTCTTAATAGCAACATAGTTTTTAAGTAGAAGTTTGTATTGAGTTTGTATATCATCCGAACTGTTGGGTTTTTTTTAAAGTAACATTTTATATTATAGGTCAACTATTGTGTAAGCAGGATAACAGCAATGTACTGCCTGAAACTGAAGTATCACATTGTCAGTTACAATACTAGTACTATTTATTATTAATGGACTGCTTGTAAAGTCAGGGGTATAAATACTGCAGCGTAGTTAAGACTGTGAAAAGGACACCATCAATCCTTAAAGTCTATAAAACAGTTTTATAATATGTGACCCTCATTCTGTGTCACATTTAAAACTGATAACCTTGTTTTTTCCTTTTCAAGTTTTTGGTGAAACTAATTCCACGTAAAGGGACTGCGTTTGCCCACCTTGTGCTGTGACAGATTCCTTAAGAAATGCTGCCAAGGAACCTTAAATTTCTTTGTGACTTCTTGGGTAGTCATAGGCAAGGCATTTTCCTTGTAGAAAAGCACAGAGGAAAAGGTCCAAAGTAAAATGCTCCTCCATATAGGCTCTTCTGGGGACGTGAGACAGAATGGCAAAACCCATCACAGAAAAAGAAATGCAGCGGCCCTATTTTTAAAGTAATTTTTCAACTCTCTGGAAAGAAGATACTTTTTTGTTGATGATTTTGAGGATGAAGCACACAAACACTTATCAAAGAAAATGTTCTCATGTTCTGGATGAACTTGGAGATATGTCTCATATTTTTCTCAGTATCAATAGATGCTGGGAAAAACACACTAGCCTCTAGAGCCTGAGCTTTAGAAATGCAATAAAAAAGACAAATATCTAGGGGACAGTCAATTCTAAGGTATATTAGAGAGACAGTGTAGGCATCTAAATTTAGAAAAACAGTGGGGGTCAATGATGTGGGATAATCTGGCATCATGGAGTAATACCTAGTATGTAATACCTAATAGTTATTTAAAAATATGGCAACAAAGTGAGAGGAAATTTGATTTCAAATAGGTAAAGCCAGACTGAGTCTTGTGCATATAAACAGCAAATGTTCCTGTTGCCAGAGCTACCTATTGGAGAAGATTGCCTATACATTTACTGTTTGTCTCCAAACTTTCATTGCCACGTTTTAGCCCATAATAAGTTTTAAAACAATCTGAAAAAGAGATATTCGAATAGAAGCATTCTATTCCTTTATATGATTATAGTTAGATAAAATTTTCAGATTTACATCTTATAATTAAAAAATCGCCCATTTAAAAAAATATCTGTAAGAAAAGCATACCTATCAGATTTTGAAATATGATGTACTACTTTATAATCTTTATTTGTAGTTTTCAGCATATAAAACAGATGTCTGAGCATCACATTCATGTGTATAATCAAACAGCTGAGTAGATCAAGGGATATCAGGCTTGCTTGGCATCTCATGTATGCAGATCATGCCTTGTAAGTTTATTATAATTAAGGTGGGTGATTGTTTTAAATGGTAGAATTACATGAATAAATCCAATTGCGTTGCTACCACAGGAATTTAATTCCAAGTCCATTGTAGGCCTAAGGGAGTTGGCAGTGTCCAATTAAATGAAAAGCATGTCTAATACTAAGTGGCTAACAGAAACATAATTACCACGGATAGCTGGAAATAACAGGATTAGAAATGAAAAATTACACATTATAATTCTGATCCTGAATTTATTGTGCATGAACTCAGTAGTGAACCCATGCATAGCAAATATCAGTATTGGGTCTTAAATAAGAATGGATCAACTTCTATTATTGTCTTTTGAGGAAGTAGGAAAATATGGGAAGAGCTGGTACATACACATTCACCCTCCTTCTAATACCCCAGCTAAAACCACTGCTGTAACTAGCTCTAACATTGCCAAAGTCTTGCCACAGACATGCTTAGACCAACATAGACCCACATTTTAGTATGGTCTAATTCACAGATTTGTTCTTGCTGAGAGTTGCAGCTGGGGGGGAATCTTTCTACTGCTATGTAGGATTTTTAGGGGGTATTTTCAGTTTATTGAAACAAAACTGCTTTTGATATAAAACCAGGATTAGGTGAACTCAAACTAGGATGACTTCATCGTGGTGCCAAAAATACATGTTCTGATAAGGCCTATCATGTGCTGTCCGTGTGCATGAAGAAGCTAATGAGGAACAACATGTAGGTAGTGTAGTACTAACAAACCAGAATATTTTCAACTCCCTTTTAAGAGGAGTGAGAGAAGAACGAGGTATGAGGATCCTCTCTCTCCCACCAAAGAGAAGAGCACCTGGTCAGTGACTGCTTTAATTAGGCTAGTTCAAGGATGGATTTATTGATCAAAATCAACCTGTCTGAGATGTCAAACCAGTTACAGCTTAAGTTTTGGTATGCTTGTACATAATGTATGCTCATTAGCAACAGTTTTTAATGTGCCTCATCTCCGTTTTCCACAACTGCCTTGATCCATTAGAATTCCTGATTGTAATACTTTTTCTTTCTTCCTTCCTTCAAGTAACTATGAGAAATAGTCTACGATTCCTGAATTTTACTTTTAAATTCATCTAGTCTTTTTCTCTTAGACTGCTCAACTTTCCACTGTACGTTGCCTAAATAATCCATTATAACACTTATGCAAAAGACAGCATAATTTGATCTTGAAATGTTTCTATTTATACTAAGCTTATCCAATTTAAAATAGTAAAGGCTTAATTAATCCTTACAGCTTTATACAACTTGGTTTAGTTACTGCAATATAGTATTGGCAAGAAAACTAGTAGTTATATATCTGTAATATTCCTACAGATACTACTGGATTTGATTTAGCTCTTTTTAGACCCAAATGCTTCTCTCCTTATTCTGAGGAAAATTGTATCAAAGCCATCAGTAGTTTTTAATGTGTCCAGAGGCAAATCCTGTAAATAAATTCTCTTCATATGCAGGAATAATTAAATCTTAGTCTTGTGATGCTCTGTGCATGGATCATAGATCAGAATTTATTGTATTAAGGAAAAGTACATCAAGGTTACAAAATCAGAACATCAAAGAGCTTACATGTTTCGCAGAGCAAACCTCTTATTTCACCTTCTCAAGGATACATTACTATTAAAATACACTATGTACTTAGTTTTGTTTTGATTCTTTGTTTATTGCAGAACATATGAAGCATTTGTAAATAAGCTAATACCTTATATCTCATATTCACACTCTTCTTGTCCTCAGCATTCTTAATAGTTTCATCATTTTGACAACTGATGTGATATTACCAATACAGCAAATGGGGCCTCCGTGATGTAACAAACCCGTCTGCTTCTATAACAAAAATATTACTGAGCTTCCTAATTTTGAGTCCATATGCCTGCAGTAAACCATCTTTGGGTATAACTTCTAAAAGCAAGGTGTTTCATTGAAGTGGACTGACCCAGACATTCACCCCACATTTGCCGCTAGGTTCAAGTTTTATGATGCGTGGTCTAAATTTAATTCAGCCTCCCCCAGGCTGATTGGGTTGCAGCTCTCTCCTTGCCCTTGCCCAGCTGGATGCCTGCTTTCCCAGCGGCCCAGCCTCTTCGGGCTGGGTACCAAAGCTGTCCCACAGCCCATTCATCTGGAAATGTTTGGTCTTCAGCACTCCAGCTCAGTCGTCCATCTCTATGAGCACGCATACTCAGAAGTCATGCAGGTATTCCAACACTGATCATCTCTAACTTTTGCTGGCCTGAGAAAACAATTTAAGCAGAACAATACTAGAGTTGAATGTGTTTTCTCACAGCAGTTAATCACTGCTAATTAGACATTCTCTGGACTTGGAGGCTCATGATTTAAAAATTCAACATCCTTCCTCCCTTCTTCCAGCATCTTTTTCCTGTACAGTATGGTTCTCCAGATTCTCTTCTCAGCAACTGATTTTTTCTTCTCTTATTCTAAACAACTGGAGAGAGTCTTCCTTTATAGCTTCAACCTTTTTCAGATAGTCTTTTGATTAGTTTCACTCAGTCACCTTCCATAGGTATCTGTTGCCTGGCTCCTGCTTCTCTGACACTGAGTTTTGAAAAGCTCATTAAATTCAGAGGATTGTCTATTTATAGTTTCACTATATTACTATTGCATCATTGTTTCATACAGAAGTTAAAAAGGAAACAAGTGAGGCTCCACATTCAAATGAGGCTTGCAGCCTGTGACAAAGACCCCCAAATCAGTTGCAATTGTTAAACTATACCCTGACAGGCTTCCCAAACTGTCACGTAAGTGAAGAAACCAGAAAAATTGAATGCTATAGGAATGTAACATCTGTACAAACACAGCCTTTGAAGGTTAGATTTGCCTCGAAGGTCAATTTTTGTCCCTTTTACCTGGCTATTTATTTTTTTAAGACACGCAATATACAAACATAATTCAGTTAAGTGGTCTTGTACATGCACATCTTCCCCCACAATCCCCAAATCTCTTGTTCTGGCACTCATAACATTTGAAATAACCAGGGGTATCTACTGCAATAGGCAAAAATTTCATGAAGATAAAGAGAAAGCAAATGTCTGGGAGGAGAGGAGAAAAAAAGGGTTATGGAGAAGAACATTAAATATATCGCATGGGTCCCTGCTTGTAACTTAGATGCCAAATCAAATTTCAGAAGACTGAATAATTGGTTTTAGCTTTTTTCTTGACAAAACTCAAGCTGAAAAAGAAGCATAAAATATCTTTTAAGTTAACTAGGTATTTCATTAGACAGGGACTTTATTTCATTTCCAAGTGTGAAATACAGTCCCATAAGAGTTAAATACATAGTTTTTCAATATCTAAATTAGTAGTTTGATGTTAAAATTCAATTAATTTTGAAGACATCAAAATTTATCAAAAATATTAGTAAAATCTGTCATTTAATGAAAGTAAATTTGTAAATTGTTTTATTGACCTGAATCTCTGACTTTTTGGTGTTACTGTTAGAATGAAAAATCCAGTTCCTTCCATTATTTTTCCCATGACATGATGGTGAAATTATTTTTATAGGAGGTTGCTGTGGACCTACCTCTGTAAAAGTCTACAGTCATAAAAAGTTGCATTCTTCACATTGCTTGCAATCTTTAAATACTTCGTTCAATCTCAAGCACGTACTTTAACTTTACATCTGATAAAAAATTACTTCACTGAAATATTTAAATGATACTATATGAAATACTGTTAAAGTATACAGCTACATATTTGTATTAGGAAAATATGTTTCTCTATTGTGTATCATACAAGGTAGTTCTTAATCACTCAGCTAAGCATTTTTATTTATGCCTATCTCTGTTTTTCTCATCCTCATGTCCTCTCTCTGGCTTGACTCTACTTCAGAAAAAAACACTGTATCATGTACAGAAGTGCTTGTCAGACCATATCAAAGATGGGTTTTCATACTGCCAGTGAATCAGGTCTTCTTTCTTAGCTGAATCCCAGTGTTGAGCTGCTCACAGATAGGACAGGTCAGCTTTTGGGCTGTATCAGTGCCTTCTCAGGAAAGCAAAAAATCAGAAACGCTCACCTTGCAAGCCTTCGGGCCCATCTTTCCTTTCTACATCTGGTTCGTGCCTTTTGTATACCTGTACCAGAACCTCAGTGATGGCTTTTTTATTTTATGTTATCCTATTTGTAAAACAGCTATCAGCTGTGTCTGAAAGCTTTCAGGATTACAGGGGTCAAAGGGGCACCATCCCAGGCATCCAGTGAATAAGGTTGCTTCCCTTAATTAGTGCCACTTTTTGTTATCTCATTCCGCCTTTTTTTCCCTTTTTTTTCTTTTTATTAATGATGGGTTTTGTACTTCAGATCAGGATGCCTAAGCTAATTTATTTTCAAATGTAACATGGTGACTTTTCGTGCCATTTAGAAAGAAGTAATAGTTGTTACTACTATCAGAATTCTTACATCTGGGAAAGCTCTCTAAAATCTGTGTAATACACTCTACCAACCCACAGTACTCTGTTGGTGAGGCCTGGAAAGCTTTCTTGAAGCTAGCTGTGCAATAAAAGAATATGCAGGTGGTACTTATTTTTGTGGGAAAAATTCATCTGTACTGATAGCCAGAGCAAAAACTGTATGCTACCAAATAAATCAGAAGAGAGTTAACTGATTTTCTGTATATAGGTGGATTAAAAAAAAAAAATAAATTAGCCTGGATACAGCTTCTTTGTGGTCCACAGAGTCTCTAAGAGTCACTTACTCTGAGATACATCTCTTAATAGAAGTGCCTGTTACTACCCGACCACGTCTACAAGCAGCTGCAGCTGTGACTGAGAAATACCGTTGTAAAGCAATTTGCTAACTCACTGCTGCTTAATTTAATTTGAACATTCCTTATGGCTTTAGTAATCTAGTTTTATCATGTAGTGTTTTATTTGATCTGAATATGCTAATGAAGAGGACTGAAGTATGTATTGCAAAAAAAGAAAGAACTTCAATACTGGGAGAAGATAATTATGTGTTAGCTGTATTTCCATGATGCTTGTCTTAGTGGTTTTTAATCCTAAAACAGCTGCATAAAGAACGTTGAAATGTTTTTCAGGGTAATTAATAACATAGTGAAGTGACATTTACTATTTATTAATCAACA
Organism: Anarhynchus alexandrinus; assembly: GCA_008711295.1. Classification (NCBI taxonomy): domain Eukaryota; kingdom Metazoa; phylum Chordata; class Aves; order Charadriiformes; family Charadriidae; genus Anarhynchus; species Anarhynchus alexandrinus. Next base: position 2,505,425 of record VUYV01000067.1, on the reverse strand, counting down.
CATAGTTTTGATAGGACAAATTAAGCGACTGTTTTGTTAGTGAATTATAAAGATTGGCAAAGATTGAAGCTTGAAGTTCATCAAAGTATATTAGACATCCTTAACTTACTTGGATGTGATGACCTTCTGAAGCTGATGAGATTCCTTGTGCTTAAAATTAAGCACATGGTCTAGTAATTTGCAAGGTCAGAGACCTTGAAGGTTGGCACCCATGAAAAAGTGAAAGAGGAATAAGTCTAGTGCGTCAAGAAGCTGTTAGAAGTATTCCATTTTTAGCAATAATACTTTTGGTAAGCACAGAATATCCAAAATGAACCTGAGATACTTATCTAACTGACTTCACATGATTTGCAGAAAGCCTATCCAAGTTAAACGTATCATCAGTGTACAAAACAACTTATTAAAAAAATAAAAATTCTGGCTATAAAAAGAAAGGCAGAGCTAAGCATGACACATCCTGAAGACGTACTTAAAAAAGCATCTGGCAGAGAATGAAATTAACCTTCACAAAAGAATAAACATTAGATAAACAAGATAAAATTAGGTATTTTTAATCCAGGTATCATAGGGGGGTTTGTTTCTTTAATAAAGTACCAAAGCTAAAGCAATTAAAGTATCTTGTAATTGAGAAAAAATAAACTATTTGAACAATAAAAGTAAAATCCCTTATTAAAATTCATATAGTATTATGAAAGTTCTCGTTGCCTATTGACATAATTCTTGTATAGCCAGTACTTGCAAGTATTTTTCTCTCAGATTTCTCAAGAAAATAAATTACTCAGTATCTTCCATATGTTGTTCCTCATTGAATAACACCTACATAGTTCATGCCGCAGTGCTATAGACTCAAGAATATCCAGCGTTGAAGACAAGCGGTTTGACTCAAAAAAAGAAAAGAGGTGCTTTAAAGAACAAGCCTGAANCCCCATCCCTGGAGGTGTTCAAGGCCAGGCTGGACGTGGCCTTGGGCAACCTGGTCTAGTGGGAGGTGTCCCTGCCTATGGCAGGGGGGTTGGAACTCGATGATCTTCAAGGTCCTTTCCAACCTAAACCATTCTATGATTCTATGATTCTATGATTCTATGTGCAATTAGTTTCCAGGTGGTTTGGAGGAGATTTTGGTTTTATTAACTGTCTATTCCCTTTGCCCAGGAAGGGCATTTGACTACTTGAAGAAAAGATTGAGTCCTCTGCGCTGACTCTTTCAGGGAGCGCTGTGCCATGTTTGTCTTCTGCAGGTTGGACAAGCACTTTTCCTTTCTTGACTGAGGCACATGGCATGGCTTTTCACTCTGCTCTGCAATGGCTTAGTAGTTTGTTTTTTTTTTTCTTGCTTATGCTTAAGTACAAATCAATAATCCATGCCATTTTCTTTCTTCAGATTGGTCTGTTTGACCAATTCCAGGAAGACCAAAGGTTCTTAGGTGCCTTTCAGCAGTTAGAAATCACTACTCGGAAAATTTAAGTGCTCCCACCTGTTGGTCAAGTGTGAGATTTGAGTGGTTTAAGGTTAAGTAAATGCTGCCCCAGGTCTTCATTGCACTGGGGAGAGGAGTGAGATTTTAGTTTCTGGATGGGTCCAGTGTAACAGCGACCATTGGTCAGGAGGCTGCAGTCATGGTATATGTATGGAATAAACAGTTCATTGATAACAGAAGCTAAAAAAAAAATATCCTGTAAAAGCTGCCTAGACATCTAGGAATTTTTTTTGGTTTGGCTTGATTTTCTTTTGTTTTTTCATTCTTATTAATGTTACAAAATTAGAGAGAACGGTAGTGCTCAGGGCAGGTTGTTTGAAATCCCCAAAGCTGCCAAGCTGTTGTGCAGTTAAACGAATAAGCACTAACAGACAAAAGCTAAAGTTGGCTGGTGGACCACAAATTTAGGAAAAAAGGTTAAGGAATTTTACATCCAGCAAATGAGATATATTATGTCCAGTGTGATCCCTGAGGGAATTAAAGGTTTTTTGCTCACATGTTTATGAAATACAAGTGGTGATTTTATTACCAAGATCTGGATACGCACACCTTATGCCTGGTTATTATTATTTCATGTGTGTATTCAAGAGAGCTGTGGCCTGTCATTTTAAGCCTCACCCTGTATTTGTGTCATGCTGCTTTGTGTGTTTAGGCCAGTTCAGCATTTTCAGAGTCCTTATGTATTCAGCTGAAATCTCAGTGGGATTGCTACTCATGATTTTGTTTTGGTATGTTCTGTTATTGTTCTGTGCGTGTTTGTTTTGTTGTATGAAATGCAAAACTCCTTGTTTACTTTCTGACAAGGGATTAGCTTCATCTCGAGTAAAAGAATGCTTTGAATGAGCTTCTGCTGCTAACAGTGAGGAGGATCCTAAGCTCCAAGTCTTTAAACCTTTTATGTGAAGGGATCAGTGGGGATTTTTAAGTTGACTAAACTGATGGGGATTACCATACCGAACAACCCTCAAATAGCTGAAAAGGTTAGACATATGTTTCAGACAAATGTACTTCAGTTGAGTAATTGGAAAGCAATGCAGCGTTGAAGAGTTACAAAATATCATGAAGAAAATTATAGCAAAAATTGCATAGGATTTTTGCACAGAATTTTACCTGAAATCTAATCTGCTGAGTATAATGTAGCTGTTACATATGAGAAACAACACTTTTCCTAGTGTCTTTGGAATGTCACTATTTAATTATAAATAATATAAAGATGTTATCCATTAGATAATTGGATTAAGCTGTAATTGAAAAAAAAATTGCTGCTAAATTATCTAGATAGCTAAAATAAATATCAAGATAATGGTATGTGTTCATATAGTAAAACCAATCTCAGATAGATTTTAGGATGATGTTAGGATGAAATCCTAATTTACCCCTCTTTTTGTAATATATTCACATGGAATTTACTGTATTCAGGTACTACTACAGGACTAACTTGACTGCCAGTGATATTTTATTCAGACTTTAAGGTCTGAATTTAAGGAAAATTTTAATAATGAAAAAGGTTACTTATGCATTATTAAAGGTACTCAAGGCCTTTAAAAAGTATAATCTACTCCTGCCCATATATTATAAACTTGCTCAAACCATACTGTGCATCTTCATTGCACTGGGTTTCTAGACACTAAAATTCGTTGCGGAGGGTTTTTTAAATTTTGACAGGGTTAAATTCAACTTATTAATGAAATTTTCTTCACCAAAGTTCAACTGTATTTTCTAGAGGAAACTGCAAGACAAGCTGTAAACTCTAATGGTATAGCTGAACAGTTTTACCTTCTTCAGAAAGAGCTATATTATTCAATTTGAAAGGGACAGGTTTTTTTCTCACAGAATGCAAAAATATATGCTGGAAAGTTTTTATTGTATTTTAAGAAGTTAAAATGAGGCTTGCTTTATAGCATTACAAATACCATTACCTGGACAGGCTGGAGAGGTGGGCCCAAGCCAACCTCATGCAATTCAACAAGGCCAAGTGCAAGGTCCTACATCTGGGTCGGGGCAATCCCAAGCACAATTACAGGCTCGGTGGGGAATGGCTGGAGAGCAGCCCTGAGGAGAAGGACCTGGGGGTGCTAATTGACGAGAAGCTCAACATGAGCCAGCAATGTGCGATCGCAGCCCAGAAGGCCAACCACATCCTGGGCTGCATCAGAAGTGTGGCCAGCAGGTCAAAGGAGGTGATTCTGCCCCTCCACTCCACTCTCGTGAGACCCCACCTGGAGTACTGCGTCCAGCTCTGGAGTCCCCAACATAAGAAGGACATGGACCTGCTGGAGCGTGTCCAGAGGAGGGCCACAAGGATGATCCGAGGGCTGGAGCACCTCTCCTCTGAGGAGAGGCTGAAAGAGTTGGGGCTGTTCAGCCTGGAGAAGAGAAGGCTCCGGGGAGATCTTATTGCGTCCTTCCAGTACCTAAAGGGGGCCTACAGGAGAGCTGGGGAAGGACTTTTTACCAGGGCATGTAGCGATAGGACAAGGGGGAATGGCTTCAAACTGGAAGAGGGCAGGTTTAGATTGAACATTAGGAAGAAGTTTTTCACTTTGAGGGTGGTAAGGCACTGGAACAGGTTGCCCAGAGAGGTTGTTGAGGCCCCATCCCTGGAGGTGTTCAAGGCCAGGCTGGAGGTGTCCTTGGGCAACCTGGTCTAGTGGGAGGTGTCCCTGCCTATGGCAGGGGGGTTGGAACTCGATGATCTTCAAGGTCCTTTCCAACCTAAACCATTCTATGATTCTATGAAATCCTTTTTTCAGCCTCCAGAACTTCTGGGACACTCATAGAGAGGGGAAACCCAAGGCTGCCCTCTAATGGCACTTTCTCCTGTGATCCAGTGTAGCGCAGCTAATCAAAATTGCCTGGTAATTACCATACTGTAGGTTACACAAACTGTTTCCAGTAATTATAGCTCTTCTTTATTTCTGCGGAACACCTGTAAGAAAATGCACTTTTCATCAAATGAAGAAACAGTTGAAAATGCCTTTGGCAATTTTAATATTACAGAGTTCACAGAGGGGAGAAAGGTTTTCACTCTTCACAAATCTCTTCTGTATAAAAAACAGAAGAAAAGAAAAAGACAAAGGTACTTAATTTATGAAGCAGCAGGCTCTGCTCTTTGCTGAAATGAATTTCATTTTGTCAGTGCACTGCAATTAGGGAATATNTTTTTTTTTTTTTTTTTTTTTGGTATCTTGATGCATGTTAGAGCTGTTAACTTCTATCTGCTAGATATCATGCCCAAATTAGGGAAAGAACATGTTCTGGCAGGGCTCCAGCCATACTACTGCCAACTGATGCACCTGTGTGCTGGGTGTGAGCTTTACAAAGGATCCAGAAAGCAAAAGAGAACCTAATTCACTGTAATTGTGGTATTTTTTGTTTGGTTTTTGGAGGCTCTTTTTGAGCCTTGTGAAGAACAAATTACCTTTTGATGGGAAATGTCCCTGCAATCTGAAATAACAGAGGGATGTGTTCGGCTTCAAAATGAACAAAACAGTCTTATTTTGCATTATTACTGAAAAAAAAAGGGTGGGGGGGAGAGGGAAGGACATGGGACTATACAGAGCATTCCCATTGCTTTTGAGTACTTAAATAAGGCTTTTATACACACTTCTTTTTAGGTACTGTTGGTTGACTCTGAGAGGTAATTTCTGCTATTGGAATACACACAAGCAAACATATTCCCGTGATTTAAGTAACTATATCTTTGCAGAATACACTCATTCAATCAAATATGACTTTTAAAAAAATCACACTGACGCTGGCCAATAACACTGGATTTTTTAATTTGTAGACCTTTCATCATTACCTAAGAAAAGTTTCAAGTGTATTACCCTCACCAAAGCTGCTGGTCTGGAGGAGGTCTGCCAGATTGAGTCAAAGCTGAAACTCAGGAGCAGCTGTAAAATGTCTCCTGCTCCCCCAGAGAATTGGTAGTAGTTCTAACAAAAAGCTGCACTAGAATTTAGTTAATTCACTTTTTCATTCTTCCAGAGGAACAAAGGGTGCGCAGTAATGGAGTGGTAAGAGCTGTGTTTACGCTTATGCCTACTGCAGAAGCAGTAAGATGACACAAAGTACAGCTCAGAAATGCAGACCCTCTCATGAGTAACCCTGTAATTTTGTAGGCTTAGGAGAACCTTTCCTATAAGTACTTAATCCTGTGTGGCGTTTTCATGCTTTTTTCATGTAACATCTGGGAGATGATAAACCTTGTAATTATTAGGAGAGCAAAAACTGCAAACTCCCTGAACTCAAAATCATGAACTGTGAGTAATTTTCTCAAAACTTTCCCTGTCTGAGGATATGACCTAACTGTTGCAAACAGGTAGGAGGATAGGTAGAAGGTAGGTAGATACAGAGATAAGAAAAAAAAGAAGCATTGATGTGTACTGAGATGATAGCTACTCTCTTGGATCTCTCTGTTTCCCTATGTTCTCCTCCAGTCCATTTTGAAAGACAGAATTATTTCAAAGGATGTTTCACTGTAGAACCTTTCAAATTAATATTTCTTATAAAGTAGAAGCTATGTAAATTTCTAATTTGTGTCGCACCAGTTGGACACACAGGGTAACAGAAGTTAAGAAGAAACCTTCAGTTTTGTTAAAATAAAAAAATAGTCTATTATGTTAAAATAAAAATAAAAACAAAAAAGAGTTTACTGAAACAAGGGCATAACAGTGAGAACCTTGCAAAATCATAAGCTGAAATGTATTTATCATTGGCAAAGTAGTTTTACAAAAATACAGCCAAAATAGGGCCTACTTCTGAGTTAATGGAGACACAATCTGGCCATTGGTTTGTCAGGGGCATTAGAACTAAGAAGGAAAATTTCAGAGCTCATTAGGAATATTCTGTGTCTGTGAAAATTAGGTACCAAGTTGATGTAAGTTCTGTCTCTATGGATACCAGAGAACTATGAGCTTCTCCAGTTTTGGTGGCAGTGGAGTTTAGGTTTGATTCACTCGATGCTTCATGTTGATAGTGTTTCAGTGAGATAGTGGGGAAGGTATTTACACTGCTTACATTGGGTGTTTACGGCAGCTTTCCTGATAAAGGGAGACGGAGACACTTCTCCACAAGACCAAACTTAGGACTCACCTGCCCTGAGCCTGTTGTTACGCAGACCCCTCACCTGACATACCAACTGCCTGCTGTCCATGGGGCAGTCATGGACCCTTGTTCTCTCCTTCCATTACCAGGTTGTGGCCCCAAGGTTCTGCCCTCCCCTTTGCATTGCCAGGACATTCACTGGATGATTTAAATCACCCCTGTGGCAGTTTGGTGGGTTTTTTCTCCCTGAAAATTTCTTGTTTTTTTAAGTTAAGTGGTCTCACAGAGGAGTCAAGTAAGCTGCAGAGGTGCATATGGTCAGCATATGGAAATGGGACCTATCATTTCAGAACCTATAAACTCTTATGTCAGCTTTTTGTATCTCCTGAAAGTGTACTCTGAATCTCCCCAGCAGAGATCCACCCTGCCCACTGTCTGCTGGGGATGCTGCTGGGGCAGTTTGGCTTCCAACCTACATACATCAGTTAGGCAGCATTAGTATTCCTCCACAGCCCAAAAATCAGTGAACAAGTTGTTTTGATTTTCTCGTTGGCAGTCTTGCACTCTGCCACTCTCTGAAGCTGATGACCTCTTTCTAATCTACATAGAGTCTTGAACTGCTAAACTTGTGTAATTTATCATGTCATTGCAGCTGCCCTCTGGTGTGTTGTACAGGAATTTTGATTATTTTAATCAAAACACCATTTTAATTGGCTTTATGAATGATTCTCTTTAAAACTTAAAAAATAATTACAGAGCATAATTTACATTTAGAAAGAGCACATTGCTCATAATAGTGAATGAATAATACATTTACTTGACCTGAAGCTTTTTCAGTTATGGTACACCGATACAGCTTCTAATGTCTTTTATACTCTTTGTTAGTTATTAGAACAGTGGGTTTTGAAGCTTTGGAGGTTTGGAATTGTTTTTTAGTGTCAAGTCTCCTGAGAGGCTAAAGACTAAAAGAAAAGACTCTCTGAGGCACCTCTCTGTAATATAATGAAATTATCTCCTTGCGTAACTCAGACCTACTGGTCTGCAATTAATATGAAAATGTAACTATTCTGTTGGTCTTCCCTATGTACAAGCTAATTTATTTATTCCTGTATGTTTATCAGTGTTTTCTAGTAGAAGATAAGCTCCTAAGACTTTTCTAGTTTGCAATTTAACTTGAATAGATATATTTTAGTATCAAGCCAAATCATGAATGCTTCCTCCTATATTAAAAAAATCATTGGAAATTGGCAGCTGTAGAAAAATAATAGAATAAGAAAAAGTTTTCTATACCTAAATATTGTCCTTTTCTGTTGCAGTCGATATGTAACAAGACCAAAGAAAATCAGTACCTTCTCTTCCCAAATAAAAACAGATGCTCCATAATTAGCTCTTCCTAATACCCCAAATCTGCATGAGTATACATGCTTGTAATTATTTCACAGTATAAAGCCTGAAGGGCCTGTATTCCCATTTTGAGTATTTAAATACTATAATGTTATTCTAATACATTCTTAGCCTGCTAAGAGTTGATTACACCTGTGTATAGAATCTAATTAATTATCCAGAATCATTAATAAATTTTATGCTTAAGGTATTATAAATATTGGTTATGGTGGTACTTCAGGGACACAGGGAAATTTTCAGTTAATCCAGGCAATTTTTTTAATTGTCAAAATAACGACTGATTTTTTAATCTGAAAATTCTTAGTGTAAAATTCATTCTATGTGTTCATTCTGTGCATTTCTCTTAAATTGGTTGTGGAATAATTGAGTCCACTGCAGTGGCTTTAAGGGAAACTTGTAATTGGTAAGCACAAAGTCAGATTTTATTTTCTTTTGCAAAATAAATTCTGTCCTAAAGTACTAATACGTGGAGTATTTATGCAGTTACCTAATAATCTGCCCAATTTTTTTTTTTTAATAGATTCTGAGATAAGGTCACAGTTTTAAGATATTTGAACAGTTAAATGTTGGGTCAAATTATATTTCAGGAGAAAGGTCTTCCTCTGCCCATGTATGAAGTAAGAATAATTCTTTTGCTTATTTTCTGTCTATGTCATGAGTTCTTATCAGAGAGGGAGTGTGCTCACTGTACCTGCTTAGCAGATTGACACAGTTGCACTAAGCTACTGTTACTCAGAGACTGTGTTAGAGACGCTGTGTAGTTATAATGCAAGCTGCTCTCCAGCAAGCTTCCTTGTATTTCAAAGTCATAGTATTTTTGACCTTATATATCTTTGAGAAATCCAACATGGTGCAACTGTACTGAAATGAAAGCTGATTTTTTATGTACTAAACTAACTTGACTTATGTGATGAAGTGTCCCCCTTGTAAATCCCACTCTACAACAGTGCAGTGCTTCCATGCTAAACAACTAGTGCTCAGTTTTCATTACAATGATTCCATTTGCTCCAAATATGAAATTATATTTGGGATAATTTTAGTTCTTAATCAACGGATACACCCTCCTTTCCCAATAATATCCCTCACTCCTGCCCCCAAACTTCTTCATATTCTGAAGTTGTATGTTTTGATATGTTGGTCATATTAACTGGTAGGAAGTAGGTGTTGCTGTAGTTTAACTATCAAAATAATGGGAGGACACATGTGAATTTATATAATCTCTTTTATCTTGATGCTATTATATAAAGATTAGGCTAATGATTCTGACATTTCCCCTGTTTCAGTGTCTGTAACATTAATACACTATTGACCTTCCTATTATTTCCACATGTTCCAATAAGAAAACAATAGGTAGGAACAAGTGCATGTGAAATCTGTTTATTAAAATAGCATATGAAAGCAAATACATGGTTTTTATTAATCATTGCTTCTGCATTCTTTTATTTTATTTGTCGATAGAGTGTGAACAAACTAAAGGTACGTACTACTTCATAGAAGGTCTAAGGTAGAATGTAGTCATTATTAACTTTAGGAGGCATAGTTTGGCCATCATATTCTTTCTTTCATTGTTACCACCTTGTTTAGATTTACCAGAATTAAAATTTACTCATATTACAGGAATGACTGCCTACATATAAAAAGGGAATAGGACTCTTGGATATTAAGACTGGACTAGACCGGTGTACCCATGAGAACTTTAATAGATCTGTTATGACACTTCTTTTCCTGTTAGAGGGGTGTTGTCTATATTTATAGCTTACATCTCCCAAATGGATATATCTGTTTTGAGACTGATGGGAGAGTGGGCACTCTGTACCAGCTGCAGGGAGACAGGCATTAAGCAGCCACAACTTGGCTCCACTGTTGTTTGCACATCTTGCCTCCTCTTAGAAGTTGTTGCCTTTCTTAATCACATCTTTACAATTGCTAGCTGGGGCATATAGTTGTTTTTCTGAAAGTCGCTTTTACACTTTTATTGTTAAGTGTTTGTTGTAGAAGACCATTGTTCACATATGTTCACAGCAGTAGGTATAAGTGGACATTAAAAATCATATATTAAGTGAGGTTAAAGATGCAATACAGAATTCAGTGATGCCTGTGTACAAAGCTACAGCAGGATACAGGATGATTTTAGAGCATAATATAACCTTTAGTTAATACCATTCGTAATATAAATGAAGTGCTAAGTCTTCTAATTATATTTAGATACTGTTGTTAACACGTTTATATTGTAAATATAAAGATATTCAGCATCAATGTTGTGTTGTTCATGTAACATTGTGTTATTTGAATAACACATAGCGACTATGTTAGTGACTACTGTACAAAGGTATTTTCTTTGCTTCTACCAAAATGTCTCTGCAATTCTAAATAACAGCATAAGCATGTTTTAAGTTAAGTACTGTCTCTCCAAGCTACACATCTATCTGCTTGATCAGGTAGCCTGCAAAATGTTCTGTTAAATCCACCATTATAATATGTTACATATCTCCACTGCTTCCTCAGCAGGCGAGTAAACAATGCTTAGGGAAGGGGGATATATGGGGACTCACAGTGCATGCATTAAGTCAATGATCCTTCCTATTTCACTTGCAGTATTTGTTTTACTGCAAGAAAAACTTCTGAGTGCTGGGTGTGTCATTTGACTTCTGAAATACTGTAATAGTGGTAAAATTTCTTCTTTAACACATTTCTTAAATGAGGCATCTCAAAATTTCTTTCACAAACACATCCTCTTTCCTGCACAGCATGTACTTAAGGCTAAATTTAGGAAATTGGTGCTCAGTATAACTATCAGCTTTGCTATTGTGAATTTGTGTGTCATCTGCTGAAAGTTCCCTCTGCTAAAACACAGTGTAGGAATATGTTTAGGACTTGTGCTCTCCAGGTTACCTGATGAATAGAGATGCCAATCTTTCCTGTAAGGAAAAAGTTGGTTTAGTTTTAATAATCACAAAGAGTGCTTTAAAGTATAACAATGTTTGCAGAAAGTGAGTAGCAATAACTAAGAGGGCAGGAATGATTCCATTAATCCAGATATGTCCTAAATTCACTGGGAGACCTCTGCCAGTGGTATCCCAGTCCTCACTGTCAGTAGCTCATTGTGGTTTCAGTAAGAGTATATATTTGATAAGGGAACTGGAACATGAATCATCTTCACTTTGAAATGGACTTTAACTAGTCTCGTGGTGCAGAGAAAGTCAAGGACAGATTAAAAACCTCATGATGCTTTTTGGAAGCTTTTCCACGTATTCCTGAAACCCAGTTCATGTGCTGGGTGTGGTGCTGGAGTTAACAGGATTTTGCTGTAATGGAGCACTTTCAGAATAGTTCTTGAACAAAGTTGGTTTCCTTCTTGCCAAAGAAAATCCAATAGATAGAAGCAGGTGAAAAACAGCCTTAGGAATTTGTTTTCAACAATAAAAAGGGCAACAATGATTAGGAAGCAAGTGGCAGAGGTGGAAAATGAATAAAAGAGCCAAGTGCTTATATAGTGCTCCTAATGACAGTGCTTACCTCCATCATATATTGTCATGGCTATTAGGTAGCTAACGCCCTAGTAACCTTAGTGTTCCTTGGAGACTCCAGACAATTGACCAGTCCTTCAGCCCCGCTTGAGCTGGCAAGTTCCGGCCAACTTCAAATCATACATATGATGAATGGAAAACCAAATAAATTTGAAACTGCATGCACTTACTGCCTATTTGAATGCACTCAGAGCATGTCAGATGTGTCAAAGAAGAACTATGTTCTGCCCACTTTGCAATCCCTGAGAGTTTTCACTGTTTTGGGCTGCCCTGGGATCACAAGGACACTGTAAGTGTGCAACCTTACTCTGGTTGTAAGATTACCTTAATCTGGCTTTGAATAGGAAGGAACAAGGTCCCTTTTTTTGCTCCTCCCTGATGCATTTGTGCACGTAATTGTGCAGGAACTCCTACATAAATATTGCAGGCTTTCTGTGTGTGCCAGCTATGGCCCTTACTCGCAAAGCATGACAGCCTGGCTTTCTGTGCCACAACATCTCTATTACTACAGTAGTTGACTCTCCATGGTGGTATGAATCTGCAGATGACATGCAAAGTTTAAAGCTGGATACTGTGGTGGAGTCCATCTAATGGAAGAAGTAGTACAAATGAAATTTGTTCTGTTTCAAAAGCTGGTGATGGGTATGGTGGTGATATCAACAAGTGATGGGTAGGTGCTCCACAGGTAGAATTATACTGTCTGAAATATGATCTGATGTTGAATATATCAAGTCAAGCGTTGTTTAGTGCTCAGATTCTTCTGTTTGGCACAGGTCAGATGATAAAAACTTGGAAAACCAAAAAGTCTAATAATGTCTGTGAGGAAAATTATATAACTTCAGACCAGTAATAGCAAATAAGGGCCTTCTAGCTTCACAGTTTAGATACAACAGAGTTCCATGGACGTCAACTGTATATTCTGATAAGTGCCCCTGAAATAAAAGCAATTTATATCAATAAAACAAAATAATTAGTTGTAATCTCCTATTAAATAAGAAATGTTTACTCAACCCCCTTCTGAACACTATTTTACAGTGTTTATCTTCTTTTTCTTTTCCCCTGTTAGTGCTTCTAATTACCTGTATCTTCTAGTTAATAGAATGGATTACATCTAAAACCAATTACTATATAAAGAATAACTTATGCTCCTGTTGAAACAAGAGAAAACATTCAGTCTGCGAAGAAATTCTGCCAACAATGCAAAAATTGGATTAGCTACTTTTACGCCATTATTTCCTTCAGTTCTCCAAATCATTGGTATCAAGGATCTTCCATGTGGAGATGGGAGCAAGAGAAGTGCAATACAGATCACTTAAGGGGCAATATTGTGGGGAAAGTAATGCAGAGGGAGTAATGGAGTCCTGAAAATAGACTCAGCCTTATAATGTCCTGTTATCATCATAACTTTCCAACTACGTTGTCAGGCACCTGATATCGAGAGATCGAGAGATTAGATAAAAGGCTTTGTATGTTAAAACACAGATATTGCACTGAATGCTTGCACATTAACAATTAGCATTATTGCATATTCCTGAGGGAAGAAACTCACATGAATACACACCTATTTAAGCAGAAAGATAAAGGGAAATTCTTCATTTGCAGTTTGAGGAAGTGAAAGAGACAATGAGGACCAAAATCATTAGCTAAATTTGGCCTCTTGCTCTCACAGCATAACAGTCATTTTATTTTTATAGTTATAATTGAAAACTATCTTGAAGCATCTCTTCTGTGTAAAGGCACTGTGTATAAACAGCACCTTCTCACTCCACTGATGTGTCTCTTGCACACATTCTGAGTCATACACATGCACTTCAGGTACAACTATTTTTTCTCTGTTTTTCTCTCCTCTGTAGAATTCTAATATCAACAGCACTCTAGGGAAAGGAGGTGCAATATATTCCACCTGGTATATCATCACTATTAGCACTGATTCCATTCTGGTTCCAAAATGTTAATTGTTCTTGGTGATCAGGATAAAAATAGCCATTTCTGACTTTCAAATTTTTGTATCAGTTGAATGCTATGGATTTCTCTATGCATTTTAACTGAAGTGTGTTTTTCACAATAGAATTATTTTTTCATTACTTTTTAATAGTAATCATTTATCAACTGTTGGACCTTTAGTGGAGAGATTTTTTGTTACTTTTCTTTGTGATTTTCAGAAATCAGTGCAGAGAAGATGCCCCAATTCATCATTTATTTTGAAAAGAGTAGAATTTTAAGTAGCTTTTATCATCTTTCCTCTTTTATTGGCAAAATCATTTTTGAAGATTTGTTCTTTAAGCAGTTTTCATAAGAAATGCATGAAATATAAGTATATAAAGCTGTAAAGGTTTGTAGCCACACTTACCATAGAATCATAGAATAGTTTGGGTTGAAAGGAACCTTTAAAAGTGTAGTCCAGCTTCCCCTGCAGTGAGCCGGGACATCTTCAACCAGATCAGGTTGCTCAGATATATGTACATAGGCTGTGTGGCTTAGTTGATATGAGTAGTTTTCCGTATTTGCAGACTTTCATGAAAGTTTTAAATTATTTTTGTAGTGCTGATACAGTTCCATGTTGTTGGACTTCAGAAATTCTAAAGAAATCTTTAGAAAGACCGCTATTGAAGAAGTTACATAGTCAAACACAAAAATTCAAAAGTAATCACCAACCTGAAAATGTCTGGTGTTTACTTTTCCAGCTCTGTGCTGATTTACTAGAACACCTGAAAGAGCACTGAATATGCAACTTATTTTGATGCTTTGATGCTAATCTGCGTTAATACTAAAATAAAATGCATTAGAAGTTAAACACAGAAAGATTTTCCTTGGAAATTCCTGTAACTGTATTCCTATTTACTTACTCATTTCTGTGTTTAAATTAAATACAGATATAAAACTGGATTCATTAGTAGCTTATCCCTTAAAAATCTGATGAAATTGAAGACTTAAACAGTTACAAAAGGAGGGTAGCTGGGAAATAGATTGTTATTAAATATCAAATCTAAATCTATGTCATTTTGTTCTAAACATAAGAGGGTTAAGTAGGCTGCCAGTAGCACTGTTCAATTAAAAATGGCTTATATGCCATAGTTCTGCTATTAAAGTCTGTCTGTTTGACTTGCACAGTAAAATTGTTCTGTTAAAAATTCTTGTAACAGCATATGGACAAGGTTTTATGTTAGTCAAGCAGATGCACACAGAATTCTAATATGTACTTAAGGAGATACCCTTTTAACAATATAAAGACTTAACCTATATTTACAGCTGGGATTTGCATGAGGGTTTATTCAGTGAGGTATTAGTGGCCACCATCTTGCTAGACATGCAATTTTTTTTTTTTTGGTGAGTGTATTCAAATAAGAAAATCTCAAATCAGCACAATAAAGATTATCTCAGAAGTACCCTTTTCTTTTGATTTATATATATGTGTATATTTATATGTGTGTATATATATATAAAACCCTAAATCTAACACAGGCTGTGAACAAATACTATGAATGCTTTCTGACTAATTCAGCACACTGCCAGCTGTCAAAAAGACTTTAGTCTGAACTATGTTTCCCAGTACTGCTCTAAACAAAATCTAAATGGCAAGTGATGTGGTTTTTAAAAGTGCCTGAGATGCCTAAATATCTTATAGCATAAAGTGGTCAAACAAGGTGCCATTCTTGAAGCTTGTGAGAAGGGGATACTGAGAAATGGTCACAGGACATGTGACATTTATATGTTGACTCCCCCTGACTTTGGATGTTCCTATATGGGCCTCAGTCAAGTATTTGGTTGTGCTGTGCTAGGTGTTGGACATCAAGTGTGCACAACCCAAAAGCATGTGCAAGTTAGGTTAGACAATTTATTGTGGGGTTAGTTAACACCAGGTCCTTAGGAAAGGCAACAGGCAGTAAGAACAGTGTAATGGAAGGTGGGCAGAGTACACTACCTTTCAGGCCACTGGTAAATGACTCTTTAGAGATTACAAGAGAATATGAAGTGCAAGGAGTACCTATGCATAAGAGCTGTGAATCTAAGTGGGAGACTTCTCAGGTGTTTAAGTTGTTCCTGGGCAGAATGATTTACAGTACTTGAGGAAAAGGTGGACTGATACGTGACAGAAGAGCAACTGCTAGCAGATTTGGAATGAGAAAAAAGGTTAGGAGTATTTCAACAAAAACACGCACAATGAAATAAAGACATAGCTACCTAACCCCCTCTATCTTAGCAAAATAAAATTACCATTTTGATGATAGCTCTGTGTTTGTGTAGATAAACCTGGTGCAGTGAAATTCTGGACACAATATTTTGGGTTTAATTTATAAAATAGATTAGAATACAAGCTTTAGTTTACATTATTTGTGATTTTTTAGTTTAGATTGGTTCTGAGTTCCTCTGAGCTTTGTATGTGAGCCCAGAGAAGGTACTGGATATGATGGATAGAGTATAGGCATAATATATATAACATAGCGGATGGTTTTATCAATGTACTTGATAAATAGAGAAGTAATCTTAGAACACAAGCGTCGCAATGTTTTTTTTTTCTTTCATAAAAATCATTGTGTTTTGTGCTGTGAAGTAAAATGACACCATTCAGTATATATTTTCAGGTTTAACCTAGCTGTGCAATGGCTGCAGTCCAATACATTTTGATTTTCAGTGGCAGAAACTCTTATCCCCAAGCTGGATGCCTATACAAAGGACTCTTCCTCTTTTTGCACCTGTCCAAACTCATTGTTCAGCTTCGCAGTTCTTTAACTCCTGCAGAAATGCAGAAGTGACGCTTTCTAAAATGGGCAGTTGGCCAGCAGTAATCAGCCATGTTCAGAAATGCTGCCTGCTGCTCCGCTTCTGCCTCATGATTTCACAGATCGCTAATCCGCAGGCTCCATCTTAATCCATCCCTGCTGGCTTTCATTTTTCAGGTTTTATTATAAGGTTATACCTCATGTAAAGACCTTGAACTAACTATAATATTTGTAAAGAACATTTTAATACGTTCATCGTTGTGACATATAACATTTGTACTCTTCAAAAATATTGCGTCTGTTTTTAACATCGGTACTGTTACATGCTCTATGTAGCGTATGAACTCTTGACTTGTGGTGATATTACTTAGAAAATGTAATTAAGGGTGAGGTCCCATTGTTCCGGGCAGGGTAGAAATGTAGCCATGGCTACAAAGAGCTCACAGTGTAACAATTTGGCACACAGAATTAAGGGAAGGCTGGAAGAGAGGTGTAAAAGAAGAAAACAACACATTACTGCATAAGACATGTAACGCCTATTGTACTTGCAAATAATGTTTGCAAACTTGCACGTTTTTAAGGCATTTTACATGTTTCACAGTTGGGATTTATCAGCAGTGGATGTCTCTGTTTCTAGAACAACAGTTTGTACCCTAAAAGCTCAATACTCAATAGTAATTTAGGAACGGTAAAATTCTGTTAGACAGCAGTGACAGAAGCATGTAGTTCAGAAGATAAAGAATAACAAAAGTCTTAAGTGAGGTATTCAAAACCATAATAAAACATGAGCAGGTGAAGATGTGACACTTCATTCCCATTCAACAAATGTTAAAATCTCGACATCACTCCATCTTGCTTTCAAAGTATAAGTATGTTTTTTCCATGCAAGTTCTTTCATCTAGTGTCAGGAAGAGACGTGGAAAAAAGTATGCATGCAAATTTGTGTATATTACAAAGGGATATCTGATTTTTTTCTTGCAGTCCAAGTTCACTTTTAAGAAAGTGTTTTTGTTGTTTTAAACATGCGCATTGTCCTAAGCGTGGTTTCGGAATGCTGGAGTACCCCAGTACAGCACAGTATCTTCATGTGTTTGGAAAAGTATCAGATCCAAATGAAACATGGGTTGTTTTTTTTCGTCACTTCATGCTGACAGCTTTGAAAGTGTTGGAGGTCTAGAAATGACAGTGTATTGTTAACTCCACGGAAGAATATATATTGGTTACAGTTCTTGGGATGGCAGTCTCATCTCTCTCTTAAAAAAAAGAGGTGAGCTGGCAGTAGTGCCGATTGTTCTGACAACAACATATCTGTCTGTTAAATAAATCTCGGGCACTAAAAGGCTACGAAATCAACCATTTGGAAGGTATTTGTTAACAGCTTTTCGGTTGCCTTTATGGAATAGCAGCACTGAATATATCTATTCTACCTCCATTTGGTTGCAATAACATGTTGAGCAAAAGTATGCAATTGTGATGGCTTAAAATGCTAAGGGTTATTCTTTTAATCACCCAGGTAGTTTGGATATTTCACAAAGCTCTATTTTTGAAATTTTGGAGAGCGGTTAAATATTTTTTATCTCAAATTCCCTTAAAATGATCCCCAGCTGTTGAAAGATTTTGAGAACATCTCTTGAGATTTATGTTGACCTAAAGCTGGAAGTCAGGTTTCAGAACACATTTACAAGAGTAATCTTAATAGATACTTATCAAGAAGTAAATATTGTAGTTTGTCTGTCTCATGTATGATTGGAAATAGATAAATTTCTGAGGTAGAAGCTCTGATAATAGTTCATTCATAATATTCATGAAGTTACTAAGAGTTTCGTGTTTCACTTCTCCGGAACTGATGAATTTGCTCCTGCTGGTCTTGAATGTGAAAAGTGAATGAGCTTCATTCATGGTTTTTCCATTTATTTTGTGTTTCTCTTGATACAACAGACAAATGTGTTAGGTCAGGTTGTTCTTTTGTTTTCTTGATATGCATCCAGTAATGTCAGAAGGAAAATTTTGGAAGCCTTAAAGCCAGTTTTTTTAATGTATTTTCAAAGTGTTACAGGGAGCTCTTGATAAGCAAGCAGCATGGGTTTGAGACGCTGCAGTCTGCACCTTCCTCTTTTCTGAAGTTCAAGTACTCAAGTCACATACTTTGAAGTAGTTGGCTTGATTGTCTTACCTGCATTTTGAATTAAGCACATTTGGAGCAGCTTTCTCATGTGTGTGACGTGGTTTTATTCTACACAGCATGCAAGGATTTAGTGTTCTTATTCCATACGGCAAACAGAAAATTAATTGGCAATGGGTAATGCTATCTTTATTGAAATGAAATGGTTAAAACTGAAGCCCTGTACGTCAAAACAAATATAAGCCTACATATGTAAATGAAAACCACGATTGCATTTGATTTCTCATTGGATTAGTCAATAATATTTATACTAATAATCTCAATGATAATATGAGTTGTAATGCATTTTCTAATATAGTAGAGGGACTATATAGGCCCTCATATAGGCTGAAGGACTTGGGTCTTTTTAGTCAAGAGAAAAGAAGACGGGGGCTCTTATAAATAATACTTATAATAATAATACTTATAAATACCTAAAGGGAGGGTGCAAGGTAGATGGGAACAGTCTTTTTTTGGTGGTGCCCAGTGATAGGACAAGAGGTAATGGGAACAAACTTGAACACAGCAAGTTCCATCTAAACATGAGGAGGAACTTCTTTACTTTGTGGGTGGCAGAGCACTGGAACAGGCTGCCCAGAGAGGTTGTGGAGTCTCCCACTCTGGAGACATTCAAAACCCACCTGGACGCTGCGCAACCTGCTGTAGGTGACCCTGCTCTGGCAGGGGGGTTGGACTAGATGATCTCCAGAGATGCCTTCCAGCCCTGACCGTTCTGTGATTCTGTGATATACAACCCAAAGAAACAATGCTGGAAACCTGATAAAGCAAATGTTTAAAATCTTAAGGACTGCATGCACTGTGATCACACTGCTGACATTTTTTTTGAAAAGCTTTACTTAGGAAGCTATGCCTACATTTTTTTAAATGTAAGTGTCTGTCTTTTTTGGTTTTGAAGGTAATAATAAAAGTCAATTGAGTCATCAGAGATCTTAGAAACAACTAATATGAGGCATAAACCGTTTCTTCGTCTCTTTTGGAGCCTCATGAGGTTATACAGCTCGCTGCAGTCCCAAAGGAGCTAACCTCAGCAGAGCATGGTGCAGAGCAGCGTAGAAACACCTGCTTTGTATTCAAAAGCAGGGTGTAATTTTGTTGTTGTTCCTGGGTTACTGAGCACTCTTTCTTCCTAGGCGTTGTGCCTAACTGGTACAGCTATGCTGCTTCCCATTCTGGAGGTAGGTCATCCAGGCCTGATGCAAGGGCCTTCTACTGCACAGCATAGCTGTGCTCAGGGACTCTGTTCTTTGCACTGTAGATTTTAAAATGGTTCCAATTTGCTTAAAAAGCCTTTTTTTTTTTTTTAATTGCTGGCATATTTTCACAGAATCTCCTAGATTGGAAAAGACCTGTAAGATCATCCAGCCCAATCATTAACCTAACACTGACAAGCCCACCACTAAACCATGTCCCTAAGCACTATATCTACATGACCCTTAAATACCTCCAGGGATGGAGACTCCACCACTGCCCTGGGTAACGTGTTCCAACACCTGATGACCCTTTCAGTAAAGCAATTCTTCCTAATATCCTATCTAAACTTCCCTTGGCACAACTTGAAGCCATTTCCTCTTGTTCTACCACCTGTTACTTGACAGAAAAGGTCGACTCCCACCTGTCTGCAATCTCCTTTCAGATAGTTGTAGAGAGTGATAAGGTCTCCCGTCAGCCTCCTTTTCTCCAGGCTAAACAACCCCAGTTCCCTCAGCCACTCCTCATAAGACCTGTGCTCCAGACCCCTCACCAGTTTCATTGCCCTTCTTTGCACACGCTCCGGTGCCTCAATGTCCTTCTTGTGGTGAGGGGCCCAAAACTGAACACAGTACTCAAGATGTGGCCTCACCAGTGCTGAGTACAGGGGGGCAATCACCTTCCTGGTCCTGCTGGCCACACTATTCCTGATACAAGCCAAGATGCTGTTGGCCGCCTTGGCCACCTGGGCACACTGCTGGCTCATGTTCAGCTGGCTGTCATTCAACACCCCCAGGTCTCTGTCTGCTGAGCAGCTTTCCAGCCACTCCTCCCCAAGCCTGTAGCGTTGGTGAGGGTTGTTGTGGCCAAAGTGTAAGACCCGGCATTCGGCCTTATTGAAGCTCATACAGTTTGCCTTGGCCCATCGATCTAGTCTGTCTAAATCCCTCAGCAGAGCCTCCCTACCCTCAGGCAGATGAACACCTCCACCCAGTGTGTTCAGGTTTTTTTTTGTTCAGTTTCTGTGTCTGGTCACTATACCCTGAGCTGGGCTTCTTTTTGCCTCTTACTCTTTGCTTACGCTTATAAGGAATAAGTCATAAAATGTACTTTTTGTTCTGTGTGCAACTCGCACATGCACCCAGAGAGCAGGAGGCTCCAGATGAGCACTCCGACGAAGTGTAGTTGGCCTGGAGAGTTGAGTAGCACCTCAAAATTGAGGGCTGCTGGCCCTGGCTACTGATACAAGCCTTTACTGGTACATATTATTGCCAGGCTACCTAGTGATGAAAACAGATCAAAACTTAGCAATTTCCTCTCTAAAGCCCTCTGTGAATACTGCTATATGTGATCAGGGTATTCTTGTTTTTCTGCTGTGAGAGTTAACAAAATTTCAGCAATGTGTAAACACTGTGAAAGAAAAATTAGCTATCCCATCTGCTTTCCTCTGACTAACATTTCTGCCATCACATGTTTAAGCCTCTCTGATGGCATTAAAAATAGATAGCTACAGAGCCCACATTTACTCATTGACACTCAGTCTTTGAAACTTACAACTATAAAATCACTGGAGTAACAGACCCAACCAGGCATATATACAAAAGCCAGATTTTCATTAAATGCTCCAGTTGCACTGATTCTGTATCTCATCCTCTTAGGAAAATTCGCTTGGGAAGTTCAAATATGAAGATAAATTGATGAGGCTTACACAAACTGGAAAAGTGAAAAGGGTTAATTTTAATTCCTCAGGAGAGTGAAAGGCAGAAGGTTTCTTTTATTCTGGCTCTCATACCAGCCCATCACTGTAGTATCTGATCACCTCAGGATCACTGTTACAGTGACAGTGAATAATTGATCTTTTTGTTTGGCAGCACGATATAAAAATGGAAGAGGATAACCAATCCACTCTGAGCTTGTTACAGCCTAAAGGGTTACCTGGCTTGCAGGTGTGTAGAGATCACAGCTGTGGGTTCATAGGACACAGAGGCTTTGTCCTTTAAGTCTCTACTTTGCTACAGATTACCACAAATACCACAAAATTCACCACTAGCAAGTATACCTGTGATTAATAAAGCAAATATATATATATATCAGGCTATTACAAATTATTAGCAATCTTTAACATAGCAGCAATAAATAGTAGCATCAATCAATAACAGCAGCACCCAATAACAGCAACAGTCAAATATATGTAATATTCCAGAATTCTGGAAACTTAGAACTAGTGAAGCAAACATCAATAATATAACAGCAAATATACTTATGGCAGATTACTTATATGTATACATATGGTACCAAGTGCATTAAACAGACTCCAGAAGGGGCCAAACCATCCCAGAGGGGTGGACCAACCCATCCCAGAAGGGGACCCAACCATCCCAGAAGTGGGAGGACAAAAGGAACTCACCCCATTTTTTTTTTTTCCAGTGTTCCTGTTCTTGCAGTTAGAGCAGCCAATGGCAGTTACTGATTGTTACTTTCTCAGGATATTTTCCCCTTTTTCCAGACTATTTTTCACATTTTCACATGGTAAGTTGCCATGACAGTTCATTGGTTTTGTGCTTATCAATGGTATCTCAGGATGTCTCTGGTTCCTGTGTACCCAGCTGTACCTCAAACATGCCAGCTGCGCTTCTCAGGGATGCTTCTGGTTCCCAGGCCTGGTTCCCAGGCTAACAGCTCCCAGGCTGGCAGGCATGTTCTCTCTTAGTATTTCAGCAGACATTTTCTTCTATTCAGTAATTTTCCCTTCTAACCAGGCTGCTTTTATGGCAGCTCACATCAGAGTTGTAAGTGTAAGTTTTAATTTTTCTGTTAATAAGAACTTTGTCAGAAAAAAAGTTAGATACTTGATTACAAAGATGATAGTTTATGAAGGTAATTTAAGTAAATTAAGAATGTGTGATGTGGTCCTCTTTTTTACCTATTGTTTAGTAACTGTGACATGAATCCAGGATTAGACGTTAAATCCAAGCAGCCTTTAGATTCCTTCTGTGCTTGGAAAGATTTGCCTCCACTCCTGCCATCTTCTGGAAGAGGGTGCAGCAGCCAGACTACCCCTGTGCTGATCTCCTGCTTGTCACCGAGCCATCATGTGTAAACTGTTAACAACCAAGTAGGGCAGGGGTAAAAATCAAAGTGTGCACTTACCGTGGGAAGTGGCCCAAATGGTCTGAAAGTAATTTTCTTTGCTGGAGGAGTTCACTGTATGTAAAGGGGAATAACTCCAATAGGAGAGATTAAAGTTCACAAATATTTTGTGAACTTTATCCTGTGGACATTCACCCAAGTGGTAGCAGACTGGTTCGTATCCATGTTCTGAAAATGGTAGAGACTGAATTTGAGATGTGTCCTCCCTGTCGTGTGACTCTCTTAGCTATACTGTGCATTGGCATGGAGGTCTCTGTCTTGTATTGGAAATGATCTTTGTAATTAAGACAGAAGTGAGAGAGAGATACTCTTGCAGGGTGACAATGGAGGACAGGAGACAGGCAGCTTTAGTGCCTGAGTGCCAACTAAACTCCCACTGAAATGTCATATACATAATCTTTTTTTTTTAATTATTTTTAATAACAATGTAGTAGTTCCTAACAGGATTTCAAGTGTATCAAAACTTTTGAATATTAACAGCAAACCCAAACTATGGGCATAGATATATGGAACTGAAGAAAATGCATAACCATATAAACTCTTATAAACAAATATGCGTGTAAAATATTTTATTCTCAGTTTCACTGAGATGATGGTTGAAACAGAGTGAATTTTCAAAACAGATTGACCTGAAATCATAGCTCTGATTTTCTTAAATTTCCTGTCTTATTGTAGGAACACTGGAGTATTTCTGTCACTATACACTAAATTAGTCAGTATCACATAGGGTTGCAAAAATTTTGACATTTTTTTTTCCTTATAGATGTTTATTATTAATCCCATCATTGTATTTGTGGCAGCTGGATGAGTAAAACCATAAATCTGTTAAAATTGAATCAAAAGAGGCAAAGCTGCTGATAAAAAGTGGATTCTGAGCTTGAAAAGATGGTACTTCTGTTAAGTAAGATTACATGACAGTCATACTTACGACTATCAAATGAATGCATTTATTGATATAATGTATGTATCTTTGTTCCACAACAAATGTTGTGTTAATGATTAAACCCACCACACTTCTGACTCATATATAATTAAACCATGTCTTCTGCCAGCGTTAATCGTGTATTCCTTTGATGCACACAAGTGGATATGCCAAGCCATTGTCTGGAGACAGTATTAGTTAATGTACATATGGTGAAGTTCTTCATATGTTTGCTTTTTTATATTGTTGAAAGATAATATACTGTTTAAAACATTATTGAGTCAATTCCAATATTAAATTGCAATATAAAGTCTTGACTGTCATCTTTTTGGTAACCATTTTTTCCTGAGCTTATTTCCTGTGACTACTGCTACAATTTTAAGTAATGTTTCTAAATCCAAAAATAGTAGTGTATTGTTTTAATTAATGTCATGCACTAAAGTGCAAGCAAAAAATAAATGGAAAAAAAGTCAAGAATTAATCATACTTTGCAGTATTGTGGATGGGTGGATGGATAGATAGATGTGAAAAAAAATTCACAAGTGCATCCTAACAAAACACTTTTTCCATGTACACAAAAATTATGATGGTTAGAGAAATACACCTTAAAGTCAGTTATTACTAACTGAAGGTATTTTTTAGTTACATAAGATACTTCATTGCACTAAGCCCTCCATGTCAATGGCGCTAAGACTACCTTGAGGAGTCACCTCTTTACGGCATTGAGGCCTATACAGAACTGTCACCCTTGAGATATTGTCTTATATTCAGGAGCAACTTGCTTGGGAAACACTTGTACATGCGAGTTTTGGAATGTGACTGTCCCGTGCCCAACTAGCACTTCTTCTGGCTTTCCACTTCTGGGAATATCATGCTGTGGGTCTCGCCAAGGTGTGGGCTTGGCAGCTGTGCATCAGTTACTAACAGAAACTGCAAGAGAATTATCTCCATTTCCCATCCTCCTTCTCCCTACCAAATACATGAGCTGTTCTCACTGCATTTAAGATATACCTTTTAAGACCTTCCTGTGAGTTAGCCTAGCCAGGATAACTGTTCATGCACGCTGTTAACTTGTGGTATGTGCAAGCTAATGCAACTTAGTTTAGACCACAGTGGAAAAAAAAAAAAAAGTACTTGAATCATTTCAAGTTCTACTCAGTCAAATTACTTTGCATTTTCCACAGGCCAAGAGCAGGAGGTCAGTCTACAGTTCCTCTTTTGGTAAATTTACTGTCTTCTGCATATTTGCAATTCTAATGCTTTCTGCAGTATCTTAATACCTATGAGACATATTTCCTTTTATGTTTTATGTGGAATTGTGATATTGCAGATTACATTAAAGTTAGCCTTTTAACTCCATTTGCAACTTAAATACAGGGGAAAGATTTAATATTGAACGAAATTAGTTTCTTTCTGAGTGTTCCCAAGCTGGAATAAGTTTGCTACGGTTAAAACCCATAACACTGTAACAAATACAGCGTGTTTTATTTTTTATAGAAAATATTGCTGTCACTATTCCTCAGCAGTCTGATTGTCTAGGCATTCTCTCGGTCTCTGAATGCATCCTTTACAAACAGTCAGCAACTGTATTTTGCTTGAAATGGGAACTCAGCTCAGCTTCCCCCTGGCAGAGATGTGGTAATCTTCAGCGCCAACCAGAAAATCCAGTGTATTTGGCATCTGCTAAAGTTTTCCTTTCCTGTGCTTGCCTGTGGGCAGTGATGATGCAGCAATGGTGAGGAAACAGCTCTTTAAAGCAAAGTATTGTATTTGCCAAGAAAAATGGAATTAAATAACAAAACGCCTTGTCTATGCTTGGCATTCCTTAGAAAGCAAGGCTGGCGGCTTTTTGGCTAAGAGAGGACTGTGCTATATTCAAACCATCTAACTTTGGGCAATTCACTGAGATGTTAAGAAACACCTTTGAAGGTACCAGTCTTTCTCACTCACAGGTCAGGGATCTTGAGCTTTTAACTTCAAGTGCTCTGAATTACATTTAATTTAGATGAAATGTGCAAATAATTCAATCTCAGCTTTCTTGGTACAGATTCTGGATCATAGTTGCTCTTTATTGATCTGTCCTCTCTTCATTTCTTCTTTGTAGGTCTGCTCTTTTAACTGATCAGGGTATTTTTATCTGCCCTTTCCCAGCTATTCGAAAACTTGCCCTATTAGCAAAGATCTTCATTACATCATGATGGCTGGCTGTGTGTTTTATGGGGATTTTTCTTTTGGGGGCTATTAGTTCATATCTTTCTTTTCCCTTTCTAACTGTTTTATGAGCACTTCTTAACTTACAAAAATAATACTTGAAGAACACATAACGTGTAGATAAAATCATATGATAATTTACTAGGATGTTACTGTTGCCAACTTTTCAGTATCAATATGAATATGATGTAAAATTTTGATTTTTTAAAAATAAATATTGGAAAGGTGTATTTCTTTTTTGTAGCCCCAAAATAATATTCAACAAATTCTATTTTTTATTAAAATTACAAAATGTTATGAGTGTTGTCAGACCCTCATGGTTTAAATTTGCATTTTTACACTAATCAACAAAATACCTGTTTTGCAAACCAGATTCTGTATTTTTAGTATATACATTTGTCTATATCTGCAATTATGATGTACTCAAAAAGATTGGTTTTGTCTGGATCTGCAGTCTTTCATGTTGCTGTGTGGGTGAGTCTGAGAAAAAATATAGCCAATATTTATCCAGTGATGCTTTGATGCTAATTCTTTGGCTGTTTGAGTAAGTGTTGCCAGGGTAATGTTTTATTCTTTTTATTATATTCTTTTCACTGTATTCAGTGAAGTGCGTGCTCTTGAATTCAGCATTTTAAGTTGTGCTATAGTCTCAGTTTTATATGGACATGATAATTATTGTTATACTTTAAAATCCTGGTGTTTAGCTAGGTAGAAGAGCTGTATGCAGAGAAGCAGTATCGTAGGTATCAGGAAACCTTTTCTTCTCTGGACATCTCCTTGGTCATCGCTGCAGCATCAGGGACTCGTAGCACAGTAGCAAAGCAGACTAGTGGACGTGCCCCACTGTCTTGCTCACTTTCTTCAAGTCCCCTGGTGCACGTGCAATTTAAGCACCTTTCTTAGTATTATCAATGGATTTTCAATATCCATTTCTGTCCATTTTCATTAAAAAGACAAAGCTCTTCCAGTGTATTCTGTTAGGAAATTTGGTCCGATTTATGCTCCAAGCAGCTGAAGGGAATATTACACGTGGAGAAAATAAACTACATAAAGAAAAGTTCCCAAAGCTTATTTTTTTCTCGGGGCATTTTAGATTTGGACTTTCAGTCAGAGTGGTCTTGAGTTGCAAACCAGTGTCAAAAATGACAGTTGAAAAAGAGACTTAAAAACCTTTTGTGAATAAACATACTGGTTTAATGCATAAAGACACACAATCCTGTCTGCTGGTCTTCACCTGCAAATTTTCATATTTAATTTAAATCAAAATTCTTTTAGTTCTTTCCTTCACAATTAGAATTTCATTTCACTTTTTAGTGTGCTCTTCTTAATAATGCTTTTCACGAAGGCTTTTGTGAAAAGACTATGTAATCTCTCTCTCCCACCTAGGCAAGTTATCAAATGTAGAAATCTACATTTGAGCTATAGTTAAGAGAGAGGAACAACCAGTTTTATGTGCAATTCATCCTAAAATAGTTGCTGACATAGGTCAGATGAATTTTGTTGTTATTTTGATGGGGTGGGTTTTTGAGGTTTGGGGTTTTTTTAATTCCTTAGACTCTGTGGAGGAAGACATTATTTCCCCGGTGCAATAAAAGAGATGAAACTATATGCTAATGCAAATAATCTCTTGTTTTCTATCACATAGATATAATATACTACATTTCATATTCTTTCAGGTGGAGATACTTCTGTTTTGCCTCTTCCTTACTCACAGTTTCTTTGTTATTTTCAGTGGAACTGCCTCCACCTCCTCTCTACTGATATCTTCCAACTTTGGGCTGTCTTTCCAAGGTGCAGTTTCACTGTTTGCATCTGCACTGCTCATGGCTTTTTCAAATGACATTAATGTGAAGCTGAACTGATTTCTGACATCTGGCTGTTGCCCAAAGGGTTATGAACAGCTGAGAAAAAGACCAAAGTATTCTTAATTTGTCTTTGCTGCTGCTTGGCCTCAGCCCTTGAAACTGTGTGTAAATCATGAATGTATCGCTGCACTGCTTTATATTTTTGGGGTATTTGGGTGTCTCTTGGTATCTCAGAAGATTGAGGGAGGTCTTTAAAGGCACAGAAAAATAATGGTGCTGAAGTCTGTGGCTTAGGCTTCTGTACTCACCAAGAAAAGCAAATAAAGCAAAAACAACGAAGTGCATCCAACCAATGTACGTGTATCCCAAGCATACATTGTTTATACATACATGAAACGTTCCCTTCTGCCTTTTTTCAGAGAAGAAAAATTCTCAGAGCTATACTTGCACAGTGCCTAGCAAACATGGTGGCAAGTTATAATATAAATTTATTTAAATAATTTCTGTAAGACAGCAGGAATGCATGTGATGACCCAGACCTATTCAGGACCTACAGAATGTTGTACAGTCATCAGTGAGACAGGGAGGAAGAGAGCCAGATTGCTTGGAAGCTGGCCCAACAGAGTAGCATTAAATCCCCCAGGAATTAGCACTGTTATATGCTGGTCCCACTTGTATCTTCAAGAGCAAGCTGTATTTTTTCAGCAATGTCTTCTCTAGAAGGATAAACATTTAAAGCAAACCACCAAACTGAACACTTGTAACCAAAACACTTTGCAGACTGCAGATATCTATGTATCTGTACATGTTTTTTCTCTGAGGGGACAGGCTACAAGAAAAATCAGTGTGCAACAGTGTTAGCCATATTCACTGGGCTTGTAGAATAAGGTTATAGGTATAAAAGTGGTACTTGTATAAAAATAGAAAATAGAATATGAAATTATCTTTGTGGGGTCTAGGATTTACACTGATGATCTCAGCAGGCCTATTGTTGCTGGAATTAGAATTGGCAGAGCTTTAATCAATAAACCTCCTTCCTCTTTCATCATCAGCCAAGAGAGGGAGTGTTTTTATGTACTTTTTATTTTCCTCTTTAACTTTCTGCAACTCTATAGTTTTAAAAACATAGATTTTTCTATTCTCCAAAAAAAGATACATCAGAAATAAATTCTCCTGATGACTATGTAGACAAATGCCAAAGGGGAAATCATCATAAATGAAAAGAAGCACTTTCTTTGTTGTGGATACCTTTCCAGAAGGTATTTAAATCAAAGGTGGGGATAGGGAAAGAAGTATATGAAAGAAGAGAGTATATAAAATGCTTCTCATAGAGTATTTTCTCAGATAATGTTCAAAAATATCTTAGTAGAAGTTACCAATGATGTGACAATATCTAAGACTGAGGCTTGTGGTTTGAGAGGCTGGTAACTGTACATATCAAAGCTACACCAAGACAACTTTTAGTTACACTCTCAGTTTGTGCAAGGTTATTATATTTTGCTGTGCATTCACATCCTTCTTACTTAAAATATAATGAACCATCCAAGAAGTGTTAAATGTGGCCTTTCCTATATCCCCTATCCCTGAGCTGTGTTGCAGAGTCTGGGGTGGGGGATGCAGAGTCAAAGTCAACCCTGCTCTTGGTTTGTGCCCGTAGTGGCTGAAGCAGTTTTCTGAACTAACTTGCAGTAGGTTTGTGCAGGTCTCTTGACACAGCTGCGCTGAACACAGCACAGAGGTGGGGGCATCGTCAGTCCTTTGTGACTGGCCTCCCTGACTGCAGAGGATGGACTGTGTCAAGTCATTTCTTTTTCATCCTGCACCATGGGATTGAGGTCAGGGAAGACGTTATGTTCCTTTTCCTTTGTAAGAGGAGTGAAACAGTAGTTTTCCACTTCACTGTCTGAAGAGATAACTTCTTCTCATATGCCTTCTCTTGTTTTTCCTAGAAAGAGTCATAGGTCTACATTTAAAGTGTGGCATATTGGGGGTTCATAAACCAACATAGCATAGATGGTACAAGCTCATATGTGACAAAGCAGGCAA
This sequence comes from Anarhynchus alexandrinus, assembly GCA_008711295.1. NCBI lineage: Eukaryota > Metazoa > Chordata > Aves > Charadriiformes > Charadriidae > Anarhynchus > Anarhynchus alexandrinus. The sequence continues at coordinate 2,475,742 of VUYV01000067.1, read as the reverse complement.
TGACTTGCAGGGAGCGTACCGTAGGGAGTTCCCAGACAGATGTAGACTATGAAGACTATGACTGTAGGCTGGGGACAGGTCTGGCAGCTGGGTCATTAGAGGAGCAGAATTTCAGGGAGTGCAGGAAAGCACTGTAGGTGTACTCGGTGAGTTTTTCTTGTTTTGTTTTGTTATTTTATCTTCTCTTTCTTTCTTTCTTTCCTTCCTTCCTTGCATGCCACAGTGGTTCCGGCAAGTTTTCTTTCCTTCTTTCTTTCCTTCTTTCCTTTTTTCCATCTTTCCTTCTTTCCTTTTTTCCTTCTTTCCTTCTTTCCTTCTTTCTTTCTCCACTAGTCATCGATAAAATGATGTGGAACTGGACCTGGAACGTAAATATCACGCTCTTCATGCTTCATTAGACAGTGCAAAAGAGTAGTCAGCATGATTTCCACAGACCTAGTTTGAAAACCGATCATCAGCAGAACATTCTAACATGTTCATCTAGTTTCATATTTTTACATGGTATCAAATGAGCATGTCCTTTGTTTTCTACACTTGTAATAAAAAAAATCTTGTAGTCTGAAAAGATTTATGTGAAGGAAATTCTGGTGATTAGGCAAGGAAATATTTTTTGGTTTTGACTAAGAACTATTCAGACAGTTCTTTTCTAGACTATTTTTATTAACTAAATTTTTAATGATGAAATATAGGCCTGAATTATTTCTGTGCCTTGGTACAGCACAGGGACATGATCTTGAGTAATTTTAATGGCTATATGAACTCAAACTCCAATTCTGTGATCACTGTTCCAAATCTTTATTTGCTATAATAAGTTTCTCCTAAGTTCAATACATTTAAATCAGTATTTATAGCGTAAATATAAGAGGTTATTTTAACTATGGTGATTTTCAGCATTCACATCTCAGAAGATTTTTAAAATGATTAAATAAAGAATAATTAGTTCCATCACTGTGATACAGTCAAACAAATAAATATGAATCTTATTATCTCTTTAAAATGCTCACTTAATGATGTACTTTCTTACCTTGTATCATCATTACTATACAGAATGCAAGGTCTGTCTTGCTACATATGAGGTTTTAAGGGTCATATCTTGCAAATTTTTACATGTAGATTTAACTCTGCTGAGATAGCAAGTTCTCTGTAGCTCAATGGGAATACTCCCATGTACAAAGTCAAGTATGTACAGGTCAGTGTACATACCAGAGAGCTACTATTGGTATAGATGGTTGTAGAGGGTGTTTTTTGTTATTTCTGTTTACTTTTTTTCCTGCAGATTATCATCATCAAGCATAAAATAATTATTAATTTATATATAGTGTGTGTACATGTATATATGTGGATAGATACAGGTGTGTGTGTATATGTACAATATATATCAAATCATAGAATCATAGAATGGTTTGAGTTGGAAGGGACCTTTAAAGGACATCTAGTCCAACTTCTCCTATAATGAGCAGAGACATCTTCAACTAGATCAGGTTGCTCAGAGCCCTGTCCAACCTGACCTTGGAGGTTTCCAGGGATGGTGTATCCCCCACCTCTCTGGGCAACCTGTTCCAGTGTTTCACAACCCTCATCTTAAAATATTTCTTGCTCATATCTAGTCTAAATCTACCATCTTTTAGTTTCAAACAATTACCCCTTGTCCTATCGCTACAGGCCCTATTAAAAAGTCTGTCCCTGTCTTTCTTATAAGCCCTCTTTAAAAATTGAAAGGCTGCAATAAGGTCTTCCTGGAGCCTTCACTTCTCGAGGCTAAACAAGCTTATATGGTTATTTGTATATATTGCATCTTATATATGCACGATGATTATATATGTACCCACACATGCACAGACACACCAATTCTGGTAATAGAAACACAATTCCTTTTGATTTCCTTAATTTAGAGTATGGAAACTTTCAACTCTGTTGAGTTAAAAGCATTAAGTTGATGATTTAGGACCGTTCATTTACTTCCCATATTTACAATGTCATTGCACATAACTGAATAGTTAACTTAATGAGAAAGTATAATTAAAGAACAAGGATCATATATTAAATGATTTTTTTAGATGGAGGAAAAAAATAAATAATGTATAATTTGGTTCAACAATAAAAGATCACTTTCTGAGCAGAACCAGGTGACAGTTTCAGATAAAATGCCCCTCACAAAGGCAACTTTGATATACTAAGGGCAGCTGATAGTAAGATGGGGCAATATAAAGCATTAGATTTCATGAAAAGGTTATTGTTGATGGGTTTGTTGAATTTTTTCGAAGAGAATATCTAACATTTTTTTCTAGTGCAAATGTTAAAAGAAATTACAGTGACTTTCTTTTTAAATTTAGATCATATATTAAGAGGTCAAACTCATTTTTTACAGATAACTATGCATTCCATTGAATAAAAAGTAGTGGAATTTCACAGATTTTACTGAGAACTTGTGTGCTCTGTAAGGCTCATACAGACTGAGTTCCAGTGTTAGGGACAAGCTCTGGTTTTGCTGTATGTGTGTTTTACTGAGATTTAAATATTAATTCAATTAGTTATTCAATATGAGATACCAATGCTAATATGTAATTTCCAGAAGCCCAGAGTTTCAATGCATCAACCTGCTGGGCTCATTTTCCAAAACAAATACCAATTTCTTTACTCAGTTAAATCCTCCACTTGAGTAGTCAAGAGAGATTCAAATGTATCCTTTACAATTTTTGTCCTCCTTAATTATGTGTCTCTTACACTGAAGGAGCGTCCTCCTCAACAGATATGTGTGGCACGGTCTGCCCTCTAACTTCTTTTCCACCCAAAAGTCTACCTTGCAAGTGGGCTGTGAGTCTGAGCCACCTGGTGGCATTCAGCTTTCCTGGTGAGTCTCAAACTCTGGGCTCTAGTGTGTCCCAGAGGCTGCAGTCAACCCTTACCCAAAAGCATGCTGCATATGACTGGCAAGTTTGGTCTTCGCTAGACCTGGAAGACTAGTCTTCATTGCTGCATTGCTTTCTAAGCCAGCCTTTACAGACAGTTTGAAGATTTAAAACCTGCCAGTGAGTCTCCGAGGTGGCTGCAGAAAAGGAATGACATGGTTTTAGTTCATAATGATGTTGGTAATGAAGGGAGATCTGAAGTCACTTGGTTGTCACAGACTTAATTTATCCAGAGCAAGCCCCAAGAGCTTCCAACTTTTCCATCACTTGAAACTTCAGGCAGGTGCAGTGCTGTCACTAGAACTACCATCAGGATTAAAATTCTGCCCAGATTGTCTAGGGATAGACCGGGTAAGGTGGTAAATCGTCATATCCTTCATCCTTTGTTCCCTTCTATTGTAGGACCTGTCTGTCTTTCTCAATTTATAGGTACCAAACCTAGCATAATGAAAACCCTATGTGCTGTAACACCAAATAACATTTAGTATTGAAAAATAATAGAATCATAGCATAACTTAGGTTGGAAGTGATCTCTGGAGGTCATCTAGTCCATGCATGGCTAACTTTATAGCTAGAACAGGTGTCCGAGGGCCCTGTCCAGTCATTTATGTTCTTCCATAAATGAGAACATATTGGTGGGATGTTACAGATAGGTATTCAGTATTCAGTCTATGAATTTTAAATATACCTTTGCAGTTATTAAAGTACCCTTTGCCAACATCTGTGTATCACACTTCTCTTTCTCTTTAGAACAGGCAATATGAATGGCATCTGAGAATATATTTTGTTACTGTCAATTCACGTGATGACTTCTCAAAGTTAGAAGAATAGACTCACACTATCAATAATATCACAGATATCTGCTGTATCTATGGTGTAATGTACCATGATGTGCCGTGATGACCTTTTGGTCTTCAAATTTAACAGGGGATATTTGTTTTGTAGCATTACTTGTAGTGCAGCCCACACTTTAAAAAAAAATGCAAAAAAACCCAAACCAATGGATCCTGCATTAGTGTACATTTGTGTACATGTATGTATCAGTACAATATAGATGAAACACTTCAGCTTAAGCTGAAGGTACTCGTTGTTGAAGTAATCATGTGAGGTGCATGGGATATTACATGGAACAGGCTTCACTTCGGTATAGGCTTACCTGAAGCCACTTTCCAAGTCTGAGCGCAGAGAATAGGCAGTGAATTTCACTATGAACTATAAACTTCTTGAAATAGTGTATCTATGTATTGTGGAAGCATTCTTTTTGGGTTTGCCTTGGTGTTTTTCTCCAACTACTAAAGTAACAGAATACTTTCTATACAAGTGGCTTTAGAAAGTAGGTAACCGGTCTATTCCTTTTGGGCTTTTTACCTTGACAACTGTTGAGGTGGCTTGCTAAGCATGACCTCTGTTAGCTCCCCCACGAAGAGATGACACATAAGGGAAGAAACGGTTCTTTTCTGACATTGCCTAGTTTCAGTAATTAATGTGAGTAAAGAAAATTTTCAATAGTCTAAAACACCTAAAAAGCCTTCTGGACTGTGGTGAGTGATATAAGACTGGTCACCATAAAATTCTTGTCGAGAAACACCAAATATTGCTGTGAGGGTGAATTTTTTATTTCTGAGAGCAGGATTATCATTATTTTTCTCATAAGCAGGTTCCACCTGTCAGATACCTACATTATAGAAGTCAAAGAATTGGGGAAGATCCTCCACTAGTTTCTTCAATCTATCCACAAATTAGATTTTTTCAGTGAATATATTTGAATTTGTCAACAGCTTTGGATACCACTGATTATAAAACCTGACTTTCTTTTTTATTCCATGTCCTTATTTTGGACATAGCCTTGAAATTAGTGCTGTACTGCTCACATCATAACTGAGAGCAGGAGTTCCTGCTTTATCAGAGCTTTGACTGGAGACTTTTTTTTCTCTTTTTTTGGGGGAAATATGTCCTGGTTTATGTGATCTGAACAGCAAGATCACCTGAAAGCCCGGTGTAACTAACCAGTTAAAAAAATGCAGGTTCTGCCTACTGTAAGCTCAGGAATATCAATGTTAGACTTAGGAATTTTCACCTATTTCTCATAGGTTAATTTACAGAATTAGCTAAAACTTTGTTTAATTTTAGTGCTCCCACATAAGGTTGAAATTGTAGTCTCATGTACCCTTTGTCACTACTTCCATTTAGTTGTGAAATGCAGGCCAGTTTGGTGCATATGTGGGCCACTATTCATGATTATTGTCTGGTGTGGTCTTGGAAACTCCAGGAGGTGTAGCTTGGCTGTGTATGTACCTAAAGGGCTTTTCGTAGGTGATGCATTTTCTGAAAATCTTTTCAGATGTGCCACAGCGTCACACAAGGCTTTTGTATGTGGAAATCCAAAAAAGACAGGAGACAGAGCCTGGAAACCTTTCTGGGTCCATCATTTAGGATACAGCTTGAGGATCTGTCCCCATGCATGTGGTTCACAACAAATAGTAGCTGAAGTGCTCATCCCAAGCAAGAATATATGGATGTTCTAGAGCTTCATTTTCAGAATTTTCTCTCCCCCGTTGACCCTATTTTCTCCTCTGATAAATTTTAATGCTTATGCATTTTCTCAAGGAGGAAGACTAAACAGTAATGGAAAGTTTCATGAATATTAATTCTAATAGGTTATAGTTACTAGGGTACAAAGTACTAAGTAGATGCTATAATATTAGATGCATTCCTGAATGGGATAAATATTTCATCAACATGCATGAGATGGGAATTGCTGCATTACTTACACTGTATAACTCATTCATGGATTTTGTATCTGAAATGATTGCCAGTAAAATCTTCATGGCAGCATAATGTATTTACCTTAACATGCATAGTTTGAAGACAAACAATTTTAGAATTAATGCACAAATTTTATACTTTTTGAATAGTTTTGAACTTATTGAATAGTTTTCTTTCATTTCTCTTCTCTTACACCTGACATTTTAGGTACTATAAGTCCAGTTGGATAGGAAATTACCCTGGCTATAAGGAAATAGCCTTATGGCATTGAAATATCAGGGATCACTCATTTCCAATTATTTAAAGTTTCCCATAGTAGGCCTGAAGAGTCAAAATACTGAACCTTAAACCTATTAGCTGCTAGAATTGAACACTGTTCATTTTATTCCTTTCAGCAATAAATCTTTAATCACAGTTTTACAAGAGGAAAGAGAGGGAAAACTGTTTACAAGATAATTTGAAAAATTAGGCTGAAGTTACACAGAGATTACTGCTCTTAACGGTGATGGACAGCAAAGATTAATTAGTTAACAGAGCTCAGATGCAGCAGTCAAAAGTATACAGTAGTTCTACCTTTTCACACAAAAGTGCAAATTATCAGAAAACATACGAGACGTACAAAAATTAAAAAATGTGCAAAAATGTGTAAACTATTTACACATTAATTCAAGTGCATTCTTTCAACCCTTTTTTAGTAGTTGTATATGTATAAACATTGAGATTAAATGCAATAAGCATTAAACTATTATTAAATCGAGATGTGTAAGACTGAATCAATGGATAAAGTTTATAATGTGCCTGAATTTATAAGTCTTGTGCCGAGATATTGTTTATTTAAAAGAGTGTCATGCTGACATAATGTGGACTGTGTTTTCCTTACAAAATTCTGGAGCAACAGTGGTGTTAAAGATCCATCTATACGTGATACATGAATTGACCATGAAGTTGCTTTGCATGGAAATGTTCTTTTCAAAAGTAGCTGCTTTGAATGAAGTGAAATCTCCTTTTAAAACAAATTAAAAAGCATTATAAAAATGTTTTCAAATATTTACGGGTGTAAATCTAAAGAAGGGTAATCTAACACAAGCAGGTTAAGAACTTGCCAGTGTACATGGAGAGTTTTGCTAAAAATTCAATATTTACTCTTTTTGTTATCACTAATAGCATAACTCTCCTTTAAAACACTGAAAGTTTAAAACGATTTCAAATATTTAAAAACTGTTACAAATGACAATGTGAAGTTCATTGGCAATATGTGGTTTGTAGATAGGTGAATATGGACACATGCCTGTGGCTGTTGTTGAATGTGTTGATAATGTGCACGGTTTTGTTTCCTGCAAAAGTAAGTCATAATATACAATGAGGCGTAACTTCCTCATAAATTATAATAGTAAAGCCCTTATAAAACATATTTTGCAATATGTTGTGTCTTCCAAATGTTATATTGTGCTATTAGAAATACTTGAATCCAAAAATACAATCTTTTTGTCAGTTCTCAATACCGGGTTTACTGAATTGAGTTGGTAAATAATCACAGAAATAATGCTCAGGTCAATATTTACTTTGAGAGTTGATGAAGCTCAACTATAATTAGCATGAACATTGTACGTATTGTTACATATGCTCTAAACAACAGAAAGAAATTGTTTAGCAGTTTAGTCTAGAACCGGTTGGGTTTTTTAAAATGGCGATCAGGTTAAATTGAACCAGAGGTTCAAAAAGTACTTCTAGAACTTATTGCAAATTTCTGCTGTTAATTTCTTCTGAAGTAAGTAAATATCGAGATCTGAAGAAATGTCATCTGGTCAGAGTGCCTACTAGTTGGGGTCTTTCTAAAGAGGAATGTTATATTTTGAGCTCTGCAAAAACAAATTAAAAGTCATGAAAAAGAAGGAAATATAACATTCAATGCTAAAATATATTCTTCAGATAGCTGAAGGGACTTCCAGATTTTTAACTGCACATCGCTTTTTTCCTACTATTTTTCCACTCTTATGATTGTTTGGTGCAACAGAGAAGTCTGAGACAGCACGAAAAATGTATCTATTTAATAGGTAAATTCTATCTAATAATTTAAGTAGATTTACTTCTTTTGATGTCTTTCCATAAGATGTTTTACTCTGGGGGAGAAGATCCTACTTTCTTCAAACCTCACAAACAGGTAAACCTCATGCTTTATGTAGAGACCTCAGATTTAAGTTAGCCATGGAGCTATGATTATTTCTCCATAGTTATCTGACTGTTTGACAGTGCTTCAGAGTTCACTTCTGTGAACGAAATACAGAACACCAAAGTGACTTAGTATTTGGTTGTTCTCAGCACCTCACGAGCCAGGAGATGTAACAATACTTTCAATTTTTTTGTGTGAATTTCAGTTGAGCCATATATTTGTTCTCTTAGATCAGCTTGCTTGAATGATAATAACATTCATCTTGTTAGCATGGTGTAATTTAAATATACTGTAGCACTGTACAAAATTCTGTTCCATTCAGCGGAATCTCTGTTGCCCCCTTTTTCAGATGACGGTTGCTGCTGGTACGAGCATTGAGAATAACATTCAAAGGACCATATCCTGCCCTAATGTATGTTCAAAATATCTTGGATTTTTGTGTAATTTAAATGCGAAGCCTCCTTATGTGAATTTGATATTTTGTTACCCACAGAAGCTTGTGCATCTTCAGGTTACTTCACATGATATATTTCAGGGTCAATGAATATTGTACTACAAGTGAGGTCTTGGCCTATCAAAATTACCAAATTACTGTCATTTTTTTCTATATGGTTTGATGGTGCAGCTAAATAACTACAATGATAATATATTCACCATTCCTTCTGCGTTTACCTTGCTTCCCACCCAGCTCAATGCTCCTGTCAGTTGAAATCAGCAGAACAGCAATAGGGAAAATGAGGAACGCGGTGAGAGGCTATATTTTTTCTACTTAACCTTGTTCTAAATTGAATTTTGATATGAAGATGTGTAATACTAAATTTAAAAGGAATGTAATTTCCTTTTTCTTGCTTAAACAAATACATCCCATGACTTAAAATAGAAGGGACGAGTTGCTATTGCTTATGAAAGGTAGAATAAGAAATCTATTTTGTTAACAAAAGAAGCAAATTATTCACTTGTAGTATAATAGGTCATTTATCTTTTTTTAGTAAAACTATTCAGATAATAGAAAGTCATTGGGCCAAAATTGAACTCTTACACATTAATGGGAAACATTAATGAGAATTTGGGATGTACCACTGAGAAAAGACTGGCTCTGCATTGTATAGAAGCTATTTTTTATCATGTAATGTGTGTAATAATTTCTTTTTCAGCTAAAGATTATCATGTTTGTAGGAGAACTGGCAGAAGGAGTTCTGGATAAACATTTCCATCGCCTTAGGGTGTTTTAAGATATAACAAATAATCAAAGTACAAGAACAATGTAGTTAAAATAACTAATAGCTAAGACAAAAAATACTACGCTTTAATATTGGCAAATGTTAGTTTGTCCTCCCTATCTGGGAAAAAAAATTCAGCATCTTAAAACAATCTTTTTTCTGGAAAGTTTCTGCTCTTGAGGGAACATTGAGAAATTATTTACACTATATTCTTAGAGGATACTGCCTCTCACTATCTGAATCATTATGGATTTCTGACTACATTCCTTGAATGGGCCAATATGATAAATTCTTGGCTATGATTTGTACTGATTGATTCCAATTTCAGACTTGCTTCTATGCAGAGGAAAAAAGCTTCCTCAACACATAATGTATGATTAATCTCCAGTCTTCGGGATTTTCAGCGTGACTTCTCCAAGGCAATTTTAGTATTTCAGTCTGTAAATAGTACCATTTTTAATGGAAGATAGTAATATGAAATATAATAATATGATGCTCTCAGAATTGACAAGCATGGAAAAATGCAGGATTTGAGATTTAGTTATGGGGTCTTTTAGTTTGGGGTTGTTTTGGGGTTTTTTTTGAAAAGTCCATTAAGACAGGCTTTAAATAGGTGCTTTCTTAAAAGAATGAAATAAACCAACAACTCAGAGGTTACCTTTTATTCTTTGGATTATATCCGTTACCACTGAAATCAGTAAGCAATTCATTAACTGCCATTGAACAAGAACATCCTTATTCTTGCCTTTAGCAATCACAAGAGCTGTCATTGTAAACTACAGTTCTTACTTATCCCCCATTTTTAATTTTGTTCCTTCTCTTTGGACTTCCCTGAGGATTTTTTTCTCAAAAAAAAAATACCAACCTCCACAAGAAGGGTTAAAATTTAGAATTCATTAATTGCTCTTCTAACTCCATATCCTGATTTTCCTGTCTAAATTTTAATGTTGAATTTAATGTTGTCTCTGCTCTAGTGACAGTGGAGGTTAACATCAGTCTTACCTGTTGGCTCTCTGAAGGTACCAGTCTTTCTCCGTTGACTAAAAAGAGGACTTAAAGGCCATCTTGGCTTCAATACCTTGCTTATAGGTGGTTAAAATTAAGTAATCCAAACCCTGTTTTCCCAATTTAAGATGATGTTTGGGACAAGAATTACCTCACCAAACTGTAGCCTCCTAAAAGCCTGGTGTTCAATTAAGCTATAATGCAGCTGCTTTCAATGAAGAAAACAAGGTATACAGTTTGAAGAATCATCCCCTCATAAGATAGCTCGGATGGATTGTCACTGAGGGCTCTTTTTCTCTTAACTTAAGCAGTAGGTTAGGCGAATAGCTTATCCTAGACACTAAAGACCATTCTCAAAGCTGAAACTTGGAAAAAAATGTGATTCCTGAAAAGATAACAGTGACAAATTTTGCAATTCAGTTGAAAGACTAGGCTTTAATATTTCCCTCTGACATCTCTCCATGAACTAAAAAGAATTCTTAAATGGTCTTCAATAAAATAGTTCGTTTACATTCTAATTTCCCTTTTAGTGTAAATGCACTAAAAATAAAAACTTTTATGTTTAAACCTGCTGTTTATTTCCTCCCCAGGGGAAAGTAACACAGTTCAGTCACAAAGGGTGTGAAACAAGCTCTTGACATTATTATTTACTTGTACCCAAAGTCATTGTCAAGTGGTCATGAGGCCTAATTTTAGATTCTCACTTTATAAATAGGTGCAAACAATGAAATTCTTAACTCTGAAGACTCTTAACAAGGAGACACAGTATTTGTTCTGTTCAGACTTCCAAATAATTCTCAATGAAAGTTTATCTCATGCAGATGATTTTTTATACTTTAATTCCTCAAATTTCTTTTGTTTTATGAGATTTTTTAATTTATAACTAATAATGACCGAAAGTCCTGTTAGATACAAAAGAATCCCGTTCAGAGACAGACTATGATCCTTACCAACATCTACACGTCATCCAAATGCACAAAGTCTTCAGCAAGAGTGAAGAGTGGAAATCTGCACTTACCCTTTCACCCAGCATCTTGTGGGGAGGAGAGGAAGGGGAGGCAGTTCTGCTTTGCAAGTACTTCTCTTGGCACAAGATCTTCCTGAGGCACTGTAACAATTGCAAAAGCAGATCCAGCTTCAGTTTGGAAAAATACTGTAACTGAAAAGATTCATCCAAAACTTGAATAATTGCAAAGTGTTTTATTCATTTCTAAATCCTCTAGTTTCCTGAGGATTGGAAACTGTTTATGTAGCCATTCATTACTGAATAAAATCCAGCTCCTTAGACTTTTTCCCAAGTACACTTTTATATTATGACTGATTGTTCTTATGCTAATGGGAAAAAATTGCTAAAGGAACAACTTAATGCACTTTGTAATATAAGAAAAAGAAAATTAATTAAATCGTTTATTTTATTCCATTGAATTCCAAACCCGCAATTACCTGTGTGAACCATAGTTCTAATAACTGGCATTAAGGCTGTCGAATCTACAGCGGAAACTGTTTGAATGCATGGTAACTTTTCAATTATTGAGTTACGTTATTCTGAAATGTTTTATTTTCTGTTTTCTTGTAATTACTGCAAATTGCAAAACTTTGTATTTCTGCCTTTTGGAAAAGGGATAGCTGTGGAGGATGCTCTCAGAAGCATAACATTTTCAGTCAGCATATATTGAACTGGTTCAGCATTTTAATCACGTGGTATTAATTATACAGTTATAATTAATTATAAAACTCAGTTATTTAGTCAAAAAAAGGCACAATACATTTGATTTGGCTTTTCTGGCTCTTAACCTCAGACCTAAAATATATAGAAGTACTCCTCTAGAAGCAAAGTTTGAGATACTAAAACTGTACAGAAAGCATAGAAAAGATTGTTCATGAGACATATATGTTTAAATATTAAAAGAGGCTTTATTAAGCCTGAGTAGCATTTCTTACTGCTCTTAATAACAAATGTAAGCAGGTTTTTAAACATAAAGAGTGTATAGTGTGTCATTTTGCTTAACGGAAATGCACTGCAAAGCTTGCAATAAAACTGAAAATCAAGAAGAAACTGCAATATATTCAAAATTGGGAACTCTGATTTTGTGATAATTTTCAAGTTACAATTTTGGGGCAGTTTCCCACAAATGAAAAAATCTAATTAGCATGCTCTTGCTCTGTGAAGTTTACACCTCCACAGTCTTCATTTTAGGCCTCAATTTACCTTTTTTCTGACATAAACTTTCTGTTTTCTATGTCTCATTATTATAAATTGTCTACATGACAGAAGCTGAGTGAAGAAATTGATATTATATGCAATAGTAATATGCTATTGCAGTTTATTCCTTTCTCTTAGGTATTGTTTAGTGGGATAATAAGAGACACTTAACTGCTAGGTTTGCTTTCTTTCGTGCAAGAGATCCCAAATCTTGTATTGAGATATAGATACGTATTATGTTTATAGATCAGTCTTTAAACAACCACTACAATTGCTGTATACTTTGAAAACGTTGTTTCTTGATCATTAGTAATTTCTGTAGATGTACTTTTAAAGTATACATGCATTCTAATATGCCTGGGTGGACGTTACTGATGGATAGAGAGACATTTCGACAGATATCTCTACGCCATTACTTGATGTCTGGAAACAGTGCAAGCAAATGGTCAGAACAAAGGCAGGAGACTTTGTGTGCAGATCCAGTTGCTGTGGTTGCATGACTTGAGCTTCTGCAAAGTGGCAGTATTAATACTCCTTTTTTTTACAGCTCCTTAAGGTCCACAGTAAAAATGTAAATAGCAAAATACAAAAGAAAATGGTGGCAGGTATTAAACATGCTGTGTTTTTTTCATTCGAAACAGCAGAACTTAATTCTTTGGCTTTTTAAAACAAAATTGCTGTATATAATAAATGAAAATATACCTCACTGCATGTAACTGCAAAAAAACCCTAATTATTTAATTTTAATCAAGTGCAAAACCAATGCATTTTGTTAATGCACCATCAGCTATTCAACTACTCTTTCATGGAAAAGCCACATTTGTTCTGTCTAGAGGGATACATACCTTCAGGAATTCCTCATAGAGCTAGTCACAAGTTTTAGGGTAATTACTTTGAAAATGCAGCACTTTTTAAGTTCCAGCAGATGTGATTCAGGCTGTTTTGTTTGGGTTGATGTTTTTATTAATTACATAGCTTAACGTGTGTAAATTTTTAACATCAGTGTTTTTGATTATATGGCTTTAAACAAGATATAGACATTTTCTGCAGTAGTTCAGTAGAAAAACAGCGATTTGCTTATATTATCAAAACTGACTGTTATGCAGCATCTTACAAAACTGCTGGTTTTCATTCATCAGCAATCTTAATTCTTTAGACTATTTCAAAAGGTGTTTTGGGAAGGTTACAGTAAGGGGAGAGAGAGAGACAGAAAGCTTTAGTAATACACAGATACCTTAAAATATCAGTGTATTTATTTTTCTCCCAAATGAGAATGAAACTGTACTTCCTGTGCTTTCCGGATACTTTTTTTTTCTAACAAAGATTAAATCCTGCTTCTTTTTATAAGTTTGTTCACGTGAATAAGATGAGCATGTTTTTTTTTCCTTAAGTTTAAGCCAAATGCCTTTATTCTCAGGTAAGCTGAAGCAGAAATCATTTTTTCTATCCTGGGAACATTTCTGAGATTGAGAGGAAAAAATAATTCAGAACTACTACACATAGGAACAAAAAGTCAGAAGTCTAAACATAATTACAAACCTTCAACCTTTCTCAGGTTGCTACGAATGCTCCCTGATGTTTCAGCTCAACTCCTTCAGCATTTTTTCAACCTCCATAGGATTCAGGGAAACCTTCCACTACTCCAAGTTGCTCAAAGCTCCATCCAACCTGGCCTTGAACACTTCAAGGGATGGGGAATCCACAATTTCTCTGGGCAACCTGTTCCAGTGCCTTACCACCCTCATAGTGAAGAATTTCTTCCTAATACCTAATCTAAATCTCCCCTCTTTCAGTTTAAAACTGTTACCCCTTGTCCTATCACTATGTGCCCTTGTAAAAAGTCCCTCCCCATCTTTTCTGTAGGCCCCCTTCAGATGCTGGAAGGCTGCTATAAGGTCTCCCTGGAGCCTTCTCTTCTCCAGGCTGAACAACTCCATCTCTCTCAGCCTGTCTTCATAGGAGAGGTGCTCCAGCCCTCTGATCAGCTTTGCGGCCCTCCTCCCTCTGGACCTGCTCCCTCTGGAAGCTGCAAACCCATTATATGCGATCACCTGTCACTTTCAAATGTCAAACCCTCTTGGCACATAGATGTCTTCTTATTTTTGTCTATGGAAGGAAAAAAATTGAAGGGAGGTTTCCTTTCTCAAGCTTTTACCCAAACTCCATAGTTCAAAGTCTTCAGGAGTTACTTCATTAGCAAATAAAGTTGCAAACAAAGAAGCAATTTCAGCTCCTTCTCCCTGCCAATGACTGTGCAGTCCTATATTATGAGCATGACACTAAGCTTTTGGCCCTCATCTCCCATTTCCCTGCCACAGGGCCAGCAAATACTGTGCAGCTCAACATTTCTGCCTCTGCTCCAGACCTCACGACAGGCAATTAGCTGGCAGATCTGCCGTCTGGCCAGCTGTGCCAAGTGTGTAAGTTCCTAAGGTATATCCTAAGGTAGAAACAGATAGTGGCAATGCACTTCAAATGAGGAGATGTATCACTGCCAAATGTATGTCTTAGCAACAGCATGGTGTCCTGGTCCTCGAGTATGTGACTGCGCACTCATGGTAATGCACAGCGTTGGTGTCCCAACATAGCTTTGCAAGCACTCCAACACTTTTCCATGCCCTTTGGACTGACACAGGCCCAGTGTATTGATTCCACTCTTTTGAGAGACTGAAAATTGTGAAATGGAAAACAGGAATTAGGACTTGTAGCAGTGCTAGCGAGGGATTTGCAAGGAACAATGCTCAGATGATACCTAAGTTGTTCCACACCCTTTTGATTTCAATTTATATATATACACTGGGAATAGACACAGTACCATATGATTAGCTCTGTTTTTAACTACAGCATACCAATTTATATGTGCTTGACCTGTTGCATCCTGGGAGAGGAAACAACTTCAAAATCAGTACATCATTATCTTGATGAAGAGTATTACATGAAAAAAAATCTTGCCTGGGTTCACAGAAACTACATGTTACTAGACAGCTTTACTGAGCAGATCCACTGGAGTGAAATACCCAGGACCCTAAAGCCAGGCATTCCTCTCTCTGTGGCCCACTGGGAGGCTTCGTTGTCATCGTGGGCTGGCCTTGGCCAGCAGCCAGATGCCCACCCAGGTGCTCCCTCGTTCCCTCTCTTCAACGGGACCGGGAGGGGGAAAAGAGGATGAGAAAGCCCATCGGTCAAGATAAAGATGGGAATATCACATAGCAGTTATCACATGGGCAAAACATGCCAATTAAAATAGATTTGGATGGTGAGAAACAAAGACAAAAAATTAATATAACAACTCCCACATAACCCCACATTTTTTTTCCAGGCTCAACTTCACCCCTTCACACCCTGTTCCCCCACTTCCCCACCCTGACCAGCGCAGGGGGATGGGGAACAGGTTTGGGGTCAGTCCATCACAGCTCCTCTACGCAGCTCCTTTTTACCACGCTTCCCTCTGCTGTGGCATGGGGTCCTCCATGGGCTGCAGCGTGGGAATCTGCTCCTATGTCTGAAGCACATCCTCCTCCTCTGCCTTCTCTGACCTTGGTGTCCACACTGTGTTTTCTTACTCCCTATTTCTTCCCCTCCTCCTTTGCCTGTGTGGCTTTTTTTTTGCCCTTTCTTAAATACATTTTCCCAGAGGCACCGCCACTGTGGCTGAGAGGCTCAGCTCTGCCCTGCGGAGGGTGGGTTGGAGCTGGCTGGAACCGTCTGTGTCCGGCATGGGGCAGCCCCAGCTGCTCCTCCCAGAGGCCCCCGTAGCCCCCCCATTGACAGCACCTGGGCACCTGCACCCCGTACACTTGTGTAGCTTCGCTCTGAGAACACCTCACACACAAACCTACAGACAGCGATGAGCACTGCCCATGTCCATCTAGTAATTGGGATGAAAATGTCCAGCTTTCAGACTCATCTGTGAGACACCATCTGCAAGAGCAAATGAAGAAAAGTTCATCACCAGATGCTTTATCCCTCTTCAGCTAATGTCACATCTCAAACCAGCTTCCACATGCTTTCAAGAAAGGAGCTGAAAAGAACAGAAGCACTTACTTCTATTTTCTTCTAGACTTCCCTAAACTAACTTTTTTTTTTTTTTTTAACTAACTTCCCAAC
>VUYV01000067.1:2350056-2459350 GCA_008711295.1 Anarhynchus alexandrinus | reverse complement strand
CCCCCCCCACTTCTGAGACACATCTTAAGTAAGGAAGCTTTCAAACCACAGAAGAAATACCTAGATTTGGAAACAACTATGCTTTGCCTGACTTTTAAAGAAAATCTATGCATATAAAGATGTCCTTTCAGGAGAAGAGCAGATTTTCATTGGTTTGGTAATGTTTTGCCTCTGTATTATTACTGAAAAAAATCTTTGAGTCCTATCACCAGAAAATAGATGGGAGGAAATCATTTCATGACAGAAATTTAATATATAGGAAAAAAAAAATTTAGATAACAGTGATGCTTCTAGATACTTTCCTTTACTGCTCTTCTGGAATTTGCATTTGTCTTGGAAAATAGAGATACAGAAGAGCCATCAGCGGTTAATGACAGAAATAACTCTATATAAATATAGAGGCTAATAAAGGCTNGCCATCAGCGGTTAATGACAGAAATAACTCATTTGGCAAAGGCCAATTGGTAAATTCCTTTGCAAGAATAAAACGCCATCCATCCCTTTGCTGTACCCTCCTACTCTGGTCCAAATGTTACTGCTGACACTTTCCTGAACACTTTTTATGCCAAGTTAAGAGGGCTGGAAAGAGAGCTTAACTTTTTGCTGCAGCCATTATCAGGCTCAGTCATCACTCCCTTCCAATAATGTAACCTCAGTTTTGTTCAGTTTCAAGGAACTGTATTCCCTTTGACACCATCATGAATCAAAACAGAGTTTACATCTCAGCATTCTTACTGGTCCGTGCAAAAATCCCACCAAACACAAAGCCAGCAAAGGTGAAGACTATCCCCCGATCAATGCAACATTGGGAGAAACTGTCTTCGAAAGATGGCTGGTGTGCTTCTTGGCAAATATGAGCCCAAATGGATTTAGAAAATCCTTTCAAATTTTTATTTATCTGTCTTTGCCACATGGTTGTCAAGTACTGTGATTTTGTTAGCATTACAATGTAAAGTCATTTTTAATCTATTCAAGGCATGGATAATTGCCACTAACTATCATCAGTGAAAGTCTGTGATAAAATGCTCACTGACTGTCATCTCAGACTAGGTTTTAGATTGCTTGGGTTATCTAGCTGTTTCTTAGTCATCATCTTGGTTGTTTGTTTTAAATACTGTGTGTTTATATGCTGATATTACAATTAAATGGAAGATTCTGACCAAACATCTTCAGTTCTAATTTTAGTAAAAAAGAATGAACTCTGATTACTTGTAACTTGATCAGTGCATCAAATCACAGACTTACTTTCCTGCAACCAGTAACACTATTCTTTCTTGCTTTAGTTACACGTAAATTTTTATAGCTACTAAAGATGCTGACTGACTCCTGACAGTTTAAATAATTGATTATTGTGAAAAGAACATTATTCAACATTTAGAATACTTTTCAATCTCCTAAAAGATGAAACCTCCCCAAAGAGCAGGCCATGTCACTGCCAGTGTGTCTGAAAACAGGTTCACATATTTCTGTTCTGCGCTTTTTCTGTACTACAGCTTTGGAAAGTTGTACTCTTAAGTTCTACTCTGGGTGAGTGAGTGAGGAGAAGTTTAAGATAGAAACATGAGTTTCCTGGTCCCGAAGAGTTAGGACTGGGACCTGTGAAAAAGAAATCAGCTCAGATTCAGTTTATTTTTATGTTTAGATCTCAAGGAATCCTTCAATTAAACTAAGTAATGAAAACATGAAATTCCTTATTTTCATGGGGTTTTAATTGACAACAGCAGGAACTTACAGTTTTTTCTTCCTATTATATTGAAATAGTGATGGCAAAGAATATAACTTTATAAAGCAATCGGATGTTTTTTCATGATAATATTATAGTATGCAAAAAGGTACAAAATACGCTTTTATAATAAGTGTCCAGTAGGTTGAAATTGTTTGAATTATACTAAACAGGTCACTCAAAGTCTCAATATGGGATTACTCAAAATCTTAATAATTATGCAAGTTTAAGCTTACAGAAACTCATGGATATGCTATTTTATTACGAATGATGATAATGAAGGTTTTGGTTGAATCTTCTAACACATTTTAAAGCTGAAGTTAAATATACATATTAAGGATGAACAGTCATAACCTAATATATATTTAGCCAAAGTTTAAAAAAACTTTTTTTTATGCCTATATGGAAATCTTTATTTTTTTATTTAAGTGTATGCCTAAGCTGCATCATGAAAGTGTAAAAGGACAGCCCAAAATGGCAGTGAACAATTAGTTCGCAGAACATCAGTATTAGTCATGTTCATGCTACTTACCTTTGATATTGATGTTCAACAGCTCAGCACTGCTGTCCCGGTCCTAAACCTTCACAGAGTGGCAAATTGTGCATTTCTGTTGTGAAGTCTATGAACACAAGGGTTATGTCGAAATTGCACTTCAGGTGTTTGATGGGTCATTGCGTCCACCACGTGGTTCTTGTTTGCTGCTGACAGCTGTGATCAGAGCCCATTGCTGTTCCCGCCTGCCCTGCCTGCCGGGGTGTTGCTCTCCCCAGGAACAGTGGTTGCAGATATAAACCGCTCTGATTTACATGGGGATGTGCCTGGGGCACATCCAACCCCATGACTGGAAAGAGTATCTTTTCCCCAACACAGATATAGCTGAGGTGAATATGCTGCCAGGCAAATTTGATTTAAAATGGAATCACTTTCTAAAACCATTTAGAAATGGTTTCTAAAAATGTAGCTATAATCTATGTAAATGCATCTAAATTCCTCAGTAGATGATAGAAGGGATTGCATGTGTGACAGATAATGAGAAAAATCAGTTGCTTTAGTGGGTTAAAACAGTATTCCTTCAATCTAAATCCCATAATGCAAAACTTCTGTCATTTAAAATGGCGGTAGCTCCTGGTATTGTGGTTGCTAGCTGTAACAACAGCAGTAGCGTAGAGTTGGAGAATAACATGTGAGTTTTGAGGACAACATAACCCCCCCTAGATGTTCAGAAAACCCCACTCAAGCTTTGCTACTACGCTTAGTGTTTAAAGCTACTCATAGAATTAAAATTAAAACCACTGTACACTCTAAAACAAAGACATTGGATGGATTATATAATCAGATTAGAGCTAGGACTTCAGTACTGCTCACAGTTAATGCTGATTGATGCTGAAACATACTTTTGGTGTTGGGGTCTCTTGGTCTGCCTTGCTTTTAGGGTATAGCTTCTGCTTAATGAATGTGGGATCCCTACTCTCCTGCTGCTGTGGCGCCTTTGCTGGAGCCAAGGGAGGGCAGAGGAAGAAGCTATCCCATGCAAAGGGGAAAAATCCTGGACTAGAACAAAATAACAATTAGATTGAAAAGCAAAGCCAAGGATGGGAAGAGGGTTAACAATGATGAATCATTAAGCATGGAGTCTGGAAACAGGTGGAGGATCAGAGGCACCAGTGGGAACAGGGGCTGGTGGCTGTGAGGGAGGGACACGAACTGAGACAAATGAGGAGTAAGATTGAGAAGGAAGTTTTCAATGATACAGCCTTCCCAACTGAAAAAGCAGATCATTGAAAAGAACACTGTTCATGGAAATGTGTCAGGTTTTATAGGAAAGATGTCTCAGGTCTAGAGACTGAGGGAGGGGGAAAGCGTGACAGAGGTGCCCCCTGAGAAGGTATCCTGAGTTCCAATAGACAAAACTGTAAATGATGGTATAATAGTGGCTTGTGTGCAGGAGGCACTTTTGTAGACAACCATAATCCTGGTACTAGCACTTAAATAATACTCTTGTACTCTTCTAATATAGCCCTTTTACTATATATGTATATAAATACATTACATTTTGAGTGTTGAGATAGAAATTTCGTTGTAATTGTTTCCCCAGCCAATACTTCTGGTTTATTAAATTGCTAATAGTTGTCTGCTAAGAAGAAACAAACATGCCCCAAGATAGAAAATGAATTATTTTAAAGGTCAGTATTACTTAAGCACTTGTTTCATGCTTACAGCAGATTGCAGTTAGAAATAATTGGAAAGCATACCGATATTGCAAGTGACGGATCAGAGGAAAAAGCTTACACCAAAGATTATGTTTTGAATTTCTCCAGTGCCTCAAGGAAGTAATTGGCTTGGAAATGCATAAATGCTTTATACAATAATGATTGAATATAATGCTAAGGCAAGGATTAAACTTGATTTCAGTTTCCCAAAGGAAAAGCCAGGGAAAAAAATCTGCACTAAACTGTATATCTCAAATAGAGCATGTTTATTTTCTTTATCTGAGGTGCCATGATGAAAGACCATTAAAAGAAATTCATTAAGAGAAACTCTTCCTCCAATGTTACATTCACATTCTAATGCTGCTGCAGTGTGAATTAGTTTATGTTTGAATTTCACGTGACCTTTGAATTGCACTATTACTTTTTCATTCATATGTAGTAAGCCTATTAAAGGTTACGTCAGTAGTGATACAATGAATTTTGCAACCCTTTTCTTTTTCTGATTAAATTGTTGAAGCGTTTTAATCTAGGTAAATAAAACAGGCACAAAAAAACCTTGTCATCCATCAGTTATTTGTTGCCTGATCTTCGTTATCTAATAATATCTAATTATTGTAGGTATGTAAAATATTTATTTTTGATCTAGATATGTCCATCCTCTTGTATTACAAATCTTAGAGACCCAACAATATCAAATTATTAGTATCAATGGGCTTATTATTCCATTCTTCCCTGTCTTGTGTTTTACATAGTAAAAGATGTAATTATACAGTAAAGCATAATTATAGGGTAAGGGAGAAGTGTGAAGAGACAGATGATTTGAAATTAGATAAATATATAAAAATAAAACAGAAAGAACAAAGAGAAAAATATTTAGGGACAAATGAGCAAAAAAAAAACCTTACAAAGATGCTTTTAGAAAGGCATCCTGTGATCTGCTAAACATGATAAACTTTCTCTCTCTTAAACATATACTTTTTCTATATGAATAGATTATTCTCCAGACAAATAATGAACAAAAATTACTGCCATGACTTCTTGATTTTCATGCATATTGACTAACTTCTTGGTTTTATTATTCTTGCAGTTAGACTTAATTCAAATTTTATACAAATAGAAAAAGAATCCTTTTCAGATCTTAGTTTTAAAAGCTTGTTGTGTTTCTGTCTAAATTTCTGTTCTGAGATTAGTGAGAATTCTAAAAACTGGATAGTGAGAAATCGTAATAAGTTTTACATGAAGTGAATAGTTGCTCCATTTTTTAAAATACTAATTTTAAAAATTCCTGTGAAGAAATAACCTTATTTTCTTTCTTATACAACAAAAAATAGAATGAAATCTTCTGTCTTCTCGATGGTCACATCCTCCAGCTGAAGATCAAAAACTATTAACAAAAATCAATTTTTTCATGATTTATGGAATCAGCTAGCACTTCATTTGAAGTATAGATAGCTTAATTTTGAGAGACCTCATAAGCAATCAGTTGAGGATACTTTGAAGCATGGACGCATAGTTAGATTTAGATGTGGAGCATGTGCTGGGAAGCTGGTTTCATCTTGTATGTCTGTAACATCTTCTTGTCGTGAGCTCATTCTGTGCCTCCCCTTGAATGGCATGATCCCTACCAGGGAGAGGGGGAAGGAGACCAAGAAGTATTTAGTTACAAGATTGCAAGAATACAAGCAGAACTGCTTCCACTTTGCAAAATTATCAAAGAAATAAAAATAGTTTGTGTATCTTGTGAAAAAAGTCTTACTGGATTTCAAAAGTGGTCTTATTTTTCTGGTGCATTGAATAAGTACTTTACTATTGACTTCAATAGATTTTGCTCATTTTCATCAGATGAAAATTTGGCACTTTGTCTCTTTGATTTACTATTTTTGCTAAAGCAAAATAATTAGAAAATAATTAGAAAATCACTGAAATATTATTAGCTCAAGCTCACACTGGAAATGTATTTCTTCTTGCAGTCATGCAAAAGGAGTTTTATATTTCCATTTAGTTTCAGAAGGTTTTTTGGAGTTTTTTTCAGGCAAGTATTACTGAAGCTTTATTAGGAACTGTTAACTTTTAATTAGTTTTCTTTGACAAATATCATCCTCAAATTTCATATTTTTTCCATAAACAGTGTCTTTGATATTTCTCTTAAAGCAGATGGAAATATATACAGAACTAACCACTTCTTCAACTCAATTGATTTTAAAATATTGGATAAGCATCAATATTCATCTTGAAAAAGAATCAATTTTGATTTATAACTATATGCTTAAACAACATCTCTGAAAAGATGCAGTTTCGCAAGATGTATTGTTTACTATTAGATCCAGTTAATCAATATGTGATTTACCCGCCTGGCTATTAAAAAGAATATGTTTTGTCATAAATTTCATAGACTGTAGCTGGTAAGACTTGACACAAGACTATGCTGTCACACTGGTAGCGTTTCCTCATTTTTATTTTCTCACATATTTACACCTGTTTTAACTCAGAACCCAAATCCAAATGAAGTTGGTAAAAGCAGATGAAGGGTAAAAATAGGACTAAGACATCACAATACGTTTAATATTTCTAAATGAGATATATAATGTGATCTATATGACATAGCCTGTACTGGCCGTCACGATTAGTCCATAGTAGGTCCATTTTTTCTCCAGGAGGCCGGAAAAGACTGGAAATGATAGTGACTTTGAATCCTGCAAATTACACAGTCACCAGAAACCAGCATACTGCTCACACACAGGAACTTCCTGGGAGCTACTGTGGGAAAAACACATGTGCTTCCTTCCTAGATACTGTTTTACAATTTTCTTCCATAGGACAGTCTGGTCTTATGACCATCCACCCACAAACAGCATAACATTCCTGTTAATTTGCTGTTCTTACATCCCTTTGAGGACAAGTCTGAGCTGTCTTCTGCAAAGAAAATATGCCTTACAGGGTAAGGAGACAGGTTTTCAGGCACTATCTTATGGTTTAATTCCTTTTTGGTAATGATAAATGTGTGACCTGTATCTATATATTTTAGCTAGTCCAAAATCCTCCAAAGGTATCCCAGAAGGCATGTCATCCTCTCCGCTTCTTGGTCTCCACTTAAAATATTCTATTCTTACATGATGAAAATTATGACATATTTGTGGTTATTTATTTATTAGTGTGTCTAAGAAAAAAAAAGGGGTTGTGCAGGGTCCCATGGAAATTTGCATTTTTATGAAGATCTGACGTCTGGCAAACTCTGTGCTTTTATTCTTCGCTCTAGAGCTGCGCCTGAGGATGAGGACTTCTTCAGACTGTATCTCTGTCACAGCTTGCGATAACATGCACTCTCCAGCTGTGAGCAGAGGAAATGACATTCTGATTGTATAAATGAACTTTATTTGGCCTGAACAAAAGCATTTTCCCAAGATCAGGACCAGAAATGAGAGGGAAGTTGCAATGCTATGGCAAACACTCTTAGGAATTCCTAGCACAGTCAGGGAGTCAGGGACTGGAAGCCGCTGCACGACATCTTGAGTCTTAAATCTCAACGAGATGCCACAACAGCCAGATTATTTTTTCATTCTGCCAGCCGTGTGGACAGCTCATGATGCAATTTGGGAATTGCAGGCTGTGGAGGCAGACACCTCTGCAGCTGGCATAAATGTATACTGCTGCTTATCCTGGAAGGCACCCGAAGGGAAGGGAAGCACAGAACAGTTTTTTCCTGTTGTTCTGTCCTATACTTTTCTGTCCTTGGATGCCAGGATCTCCTAGTCTCTGTTTATTTTGTCTCCAGGAATACTGCAGTAGAGAAGCATAGCCCTGACTCTAAGCTACTGTTACATCGTGGAGATTCCCTGTGGCTGGAGGTGATCATCCATAGCTGTAAGCTCTTAGAAAGGTCCCAGCACAATTTGTCCCCAGGACACTAGCTCTCACCCAAAGCAATTCCCAGGTTTGGTTTGGGAGTTGGCATGAGCCAGAGGTAGCAAGCCACTGAGCAATTTGCCAGTAGCTACCCTGTTTTGAAGGCTGAGGAAGTGTAATTAGCATAGATTTGACCAGAGTATGTAATTTTGCCTTTACCCTTGAAGCGTATCATGTTTCCACTTGCAGCTTTTTGATGGGCTGTAGAAGACTGTACTGCTGGTGCCTAGGTTTTCATAAATACAAACAGGCATAGTTAATTCTCATGCCTGTCAGAAAGCCCATGTGCCTTGCAATAATGTATTCTTGTATTCTTCACTACTATTTTTATATACTATTCTTTTACTTAGATGTTACACATATTTTAAATTAATTGTAGAAGATTACTGAAATCTGGAGGTTACTTCCGTCTTGTTGAATTTCTTATCCTGGGATTCATTTGGGGTTTCTTTGGTTTATAGCAGTGTTAGCTACTATTTACATATTTTACTTTTAATTCCCATCAGTTTCCATTATCGTTCATATACCTGCCATTATTTTGTTCATTCGCTTTCCTGCTTACAATTTAATGCACTTTTGAAAGCTGTTTCATTTTGCTGAAAAGAAGACTTTACTGTTAATCAGGAAAAGGAGGAATGCATTGGCTGTATTTACACTTACCATGTTATTTTGATGTATAGGGAACGGGAATGAGAGCTCCCACTGAAAAGTGAGCTGCGTCAAAAGGTAGCATGGCCCACGTTGCTGGCCCGCAACGCTGTAAAGGAAGAGTTAGCAATCAAAGCACTGAAGGAGAGCACACACAATACAGACCCATCGAGCTCTAGATTCTACTGTATGAAAGGGCGCAATTCAGCTCTCCCCAGGGATCACTGTTTGTCAGCCCAGGTGGCTGTAATGTCGATCTTTTTCTCATTTCTGTTCATTTATCAGGAAAATTGATTATGCAGTATGTAGCTGAAGCCAATTATCTGCCATGTTGTCACATTGTATCTGACTTGTCCCTCTCAATTCACTACCTCTTTTTTTATACTTAGATTCCTTCGGAGAGAAACCATATCTTTCTCTGGTTTCATACCACAGAGTATGATGAAATACTGGGCCTTGGGGTAGGGTTTCTAGTACAAATTTATAAAAATTATTTAATATTAAATAAATTTGTTGTGTGTATGGAGTGTTATAGCATAAGGACCGAAGGGAAAATTATATTACTTTCACCGGGATCAGCCGGAGATTATGTCCAATATATTTGACCTTAATGAGAAAGTGTTTCCAAGTACTGTACTGCTGGTGGCAAAAATTTCCAAAGCCATCCCATGTATGCATGGGATGATATATTTGGATTTCTTAATATTTTCAAATGACATAAAAGCACCAGCTTGCTTTGTCACGTTTTGATAGTTTAGTTCTTGTCCCTTCAAAAGAAGTTTACTGGTTTAGACTTCTAAGCCTGACTGACTTATGAGAGAGACATGTGAAGTCAGACTGCTAAGTCAGGATAGAGGAATCCCAACTCTATAAATCGATGACTCCATCCTTGAGGAGGAATCCATCCATTGGATTTAAGTATCAAGATGCAGATTACTTTTTGGAATTAAAAGTTCCCAAAATATTAAGGCATTCTTGGGATCTAGTTTAGCAAGGTTTACTGTGAGGGGCCAACTTTCAGATGTGGTTAGCCTTACCACATTAACACATCCGATGGAGGGTATGGCTTGTGATGCACATCTTGTCTGGGTCCCAGCGTGATTTTTTTTCTTGATTGAAAATAGTACGGTAGGTGCTAGAGGCATTGCCGCCTGGTACTTTTAAGCCATGGGGAATCATTTATGACATTACTGCTACCATAGAAACCTATTTAAACTCAACAGAAATTCAATTCATGGAAAAAGCTTTTGAGTCTGAATCATTCATATGTTGTTACTCCTAAGAGGTTTGCCAATGCAGTCGAGACTTCTGGAAACATTTTGCAGTCCCTAGGAGCCGTAGTTTTATTCAGATTCTTTGAAACTCTGACTGTATCCACAACATGGTCCTGTGGTCTGTCCTTTTAGTGGAGCCCCAACATAAACTAACATTCTCCACACATGCTTACATAGTATCATCAGTTTCTAAAGAAGTGAACAAATATGAGATAGCTATTGAATTTCTACTGCTGAGTTTTCAGAATATCAGAGCCCAATCCTCTCTGACCAGGTTCTTTTAGATATTACATATGAGAAACGTTTAATGTTTAATACCAAATTTGTTTGAAGATATTTGACATTACCTGGGATTTTGATTTAGAAAAGTGATACAGCAATATTCTGAAATTGCAACACAAGCACAATATAGCAATTACACTATACAGTGAAATCACATAATGAATATAATTCCCATTACCATTCTTTATATGCTAATTGTCATGACACTGGGCATTCCTAGTTGCTGGGAAGGAATACATAGGTTGAAGCCAGCTCAGACCTGTTGCTCTCTTCAAAGTCCATTTTGCTGTTTGCTCAATATTTACACTCTTTGTTGGGCCGAGCCATGTATACAGTCTGTCTGGCTCAGGAGGATAATGTTTTCTATTGATTATTTTAGAGAAGGCCATTTATATAAGCATTTGACCCACTCAACTGATGCAGCCATTTATCTACAATAAAGGCCACCCTCCAAAATCTCCTTGGTGTTGAGATAAGTTCAGCTTCTTTTGTGATAGCTGTGGCCACTTCCAACAGGCTTTTCCAAGCTTCATGAGCACATCAACCTTGTCTGTCTTCTCTGAGCTTTATGTCATTGTACGAATTCATTCATCGATCACGCAGTATCTGCAATATTGCAAATTACAGCAAATATTATTGTAACGACAAAAAGAGCATGTTAAGCCGTTTGCATGTGCATCTCCCTCTTTCCTTAAAAAGTCCAAATGACCACATGCAGATAATAAAGCTGAAGTTTGTCAAATTAAACTTTTTGGTCAAGTCTTCTGGAATACAGAAGTTCTAATATGGAAATTCCATCAATAGGCAAACAGAAATATGATACTGCACATCAGAAAGGTGAAGAAGACATCAGTCATATGAATAATTCTTTTAGTACATAATTAATTCTGTGATACCAAAACAAAGATTTGTTTTAAAATGTTTTATAAAGATACCTATGAAATACTATCCAGTTATTACAGAGAAGGCCTTTAGAGAATAATTTAAAAGACATAAATCTTTTCATTTATATTTAGAAATTGTTATGTGTAAGTTCTTATGCAAACTGTTGTTTGAAGATCTAGTAAGGACTGCATGCGTATATGTTCATAGAATTTTACATAAGCTACCCAATAACAGGCAAATAAAATTATTTAAAACTCAACATAATTTGTAGAAAAAGAGCAAATTAAGCTGAATAGGCTTCCTGAGGCAAAACAGAAGATACAACTTTATGCAAAGCTCAGCATGATCAGAGGGGAAGGATATTTTCAGGTATTTCTATTTCGGCAGATATGGGCTTGTATGTCTATGTATATAAAGTGCAAGAAAGGATAGCTTTCATTATCTCCTTTATTTTTGCAAAGTGACCTCTATCAGTTCTCATATTTCATTTTTTCCTGTTGGGAAAGTATTTTGATCTGATTGCAATGCTTGGGGTTTTGGTTTGTTTGTTTTTTGGTTGTTTTTTATTTCCAAAAATGTCTAAAAGGGGGTAAGGAACACTGAAACGTTGTCACTGCATTTTAATTCATTTAGCCTGCTTATTTTTGGCCGCTGAACGCAGTTGAAAAATAACTCCAAAATTTAAAGAAGGAACTGTACTTTTCTTAGATATCCATTTACTGTCTCCCATGTTAGAATACATATGCTTAGGCAGATATATTTTACTTTAAATAAAAATACTGTATTAACTTATACTATAGCTCAGTGGCTTATTCATAAAGTTGGTAATAAAATTTTGAATAATAGAGACTGGAAATGGAAATGTTAGGTAACACACAGCTTTACAGAGTATTGAAAACCAATTGATTCAAAAAAGATGAGAAGGAGAAGAGGTGCCTTGAGGTGCCATCTTCAGTTCCATAATATGAAGTTATTTTCTTGCATTCCGGTAGTGCTAAAATAGATGTCTACCTACACAGATACCTTCAAGACTTTTAGTGAATTTGTATGTGATTATTACATACTAAATATAGTGCAGGCAACTAGCCTTTTGGCTGACAAAGAACTCAGATTTTCAAATGGAGAAGAGCGTTGCGTCTCTGCTTCCAGATTTTCCACACGTTTAGACAGTAAAGTTCATCAAGCAGGTCCAGACACAGACGGCGTCCTCTGCCCAGGTATACTGAGGCATTACCTTTCCAAACTGTTCAGTGGCATAGCGCCCAGGCAGGGATTTTGCCTGCCAGGTTCCCCACAGGCGGTTTACAGACAAACTGTGAGAGAGCTGAAGGTGGGCTGAGTTGGGGGCTGCATGGCCACACCTGGGACACTGCTTTACAGGCAGCTAGGATGTACGCTTTGGCATGTAACAAGAACCTCTGGAGTTATCTTCTGCTTTGTTTCTGACGCCTGGGATTCTTTCATTTTTTACCTCCCCCTCATCGCAGCCTATGTTAAACAATATAAACTCAGAAGTGCTAAACTAAATGCCTGCCTGAAACAGATATATTCAGGAGTTTTTGTGAACTAATGCTAAATATATTCCAGGCAATTACTTTTTCACAGAGATTTCAGTGCTTCAGGCTGAGAGGATTGCATGTCTCTGAAACAAGGTTTACAGTGTAGTATAGTACGATTGCTGTAATTATTAGTTTACTTCACTACACTTAACTAAGTCCCGCTGTTTTTTTTTACAAGTAGCAAAGCACATACATCCCCTAGAGAATGGGGGACTAGTGAGGTATCATTTTCTGCAGGATTTGTGTTCTTCCTGTTTAGAAAAATCTTGCTTTTATGATCAGGAAATTTCTTTTCATATATGAGGAGCATGATACAATGCTGCAGCCGTCTCCTTTTTTCCCTATCAAAAGCACCAAATCCCATTTCTCTTGATTGAAATATTTCTCTGCACTTTTAAGAAATTTTCCCCTTTTTCTAAGGAACTAAAAGGTCAATGTTTAACATAAACAGCTTACTATAGAGTTTTGTTGGTAATTTATGCAAACAAGCAACTGTTCCGTTTTACCAACTTCAAACTAGTACAAGAAATTCTCTTCTGGAAGGATTGTGATCTATTAAGTTTTGCCTTTCACTGAATTTTAGTATCCTCTTGATTGCAATGTTCATTTTTTTCTCAGCTTTCTCACTTGATGATGGTTTTTTTTTGTAGATACACCAAATAGTTGATGACTGAAGGGAGGTTCCTTTATTTGCTTTATTTACTTTTATTTGCTTTATTTATTTACAAATTATTATTTACAAATTTATCTCCTCCTTTTGCCCAGTTGCCCATCAAAGAAAGCATTAGCCACATGCAGAAACCTGACAAAAAAGCTGTTTGAGAAAGTTAATTGCTATTAGCTATTAATTGCATACCAGTCTATCAGGGCAAGCACAGAGTTTAATACAGGGCTACCATCATGGATACTTTGGTGATACTTAAACCTAACAATCTGAATCTCATTTGTAAGTGCTGGCACTTAGAGCCAGGTTGTGGCGTCATGATCTCATCCACTGCTACCAGGCTGGGAAAGGTACCAGAGTAAGTCATCCTGGCTAGGGATGGAGGAAAGAGTGCCTGGGTGAGAGCTGACCGTAAGCTCATGAGCTCTAACTGTGGCTCTGTGCTCAGCTACAGTGAAAATTTTCCTCTTTAAGTGAATGTGCTTTTCAATTATAAATTGGCCTCCAAGAATTGATGGGTTGGGTCTAGGGACTGACTTTTTAGAAACCAAATCCTTCAAAGTTTAACACTGCTGTGATTCAGTTTGATTTCTTTGCACCCACAGGCTTCAGGAAGAGGGGCACCAGGGCAAAAGGAGGAGAATATAGCCATAAGATCTTGAAGCACTCTGAACTGATGTAGGAGCCTAAGCTTCAGCACATGTCTAATTGTGGTTGGTGTTTTGTGGTTGTCATGAGAAATATAAACAGCCAATTTAGGAAAGACAGAATGTTGTCTGATTTAGCAACATTGCATGTTAACATATATATTATACAAACAACTTTGGGAAGATTCATGAGGTTGCAGTACTAATGCATTTCACCCTAGCTGGCAATTATGAGCATGCTCTAAAACAGGTGTTTCACTTCTGCTGGATTTCTGGCGTTTGCCCCTGTTTGGATGTTTACTTGTCATTTTCATAGGGGTCTTGTTTCTGGAAATACACTGTAAATAAATATAACCAAGGAAAAACATATGTATTTGTAATACACTTTTTTATACACTTTATATAGGTTGGGGGGGGTGGTGTTTTTGTTGTTGTTTTTTTTTTTTTTAATTTCTGAACCTCAGGGCTTAGCACATCTTGGTGAAATACAAATTGTAACTGCATATTATACAGTAAAATACAAACAAGGAGCTTGTGAAGTATTTCTATACAGTAAGCCTGACAGATGTATCTATGGGCAGGTAGGAAGAGTATGAGTCTGTACGTATTCTATTTCAAAGGGGAGGCATAATATAAACATGGTTTCTTTATGTTTCAAATATGCCAGGATTTCTGAGAATCAGAATTATTAAAATAATGTTTTCCATTTCTTTTGACGTTAGCCACTGCGAATCCAGAGTGATAAAGAAGGGCTAAGTTATAGACTGAGTCTAGTGGGTTATGAGATTTAGACGTATCTGGTGAAAGTATTTAATAGTCAGTGTGTGTGTGTTTGTGACTGTGCATGTATTTCACTAGAACACTACCTTAGAAAGGTAATTTTTATTTCCTCTCCCCTTCATATAACTCTTTCAGATCTTGTGGTCATAGCTGTAATCCTAAACTGAATTTTCCTGAACAGAAGAGCTCAAAGTTTTCACGTGTGCTCTGTCCTGAACGTTATCATCTGTGTTTATTTAGTTATCTGGAGACACAGTGTAGTAAGAGAAGACAGATGTAACTTTGAATTGGTAGTAATGTAGTAGGATAATGAACTTCAAACAGAAACAGTAGCTCTACAGCACTTCAAAGGCAACCACGCTTGTTTGAAATGTAACCTTCATTTAGAGCACTAGATCTGGATCAGCAAATCTGCTGATTTAGTTTTCAAAGTGACAGTCACACTTCAAACAAACCCAACTGCTTCTGAAGTGTGTGTGTGAAGATTAGGTAGCAAACCTTTCTGTGACACACGCTTGTAGGAAATATCTTAAACATAACTTTAAAAAAAAAAAAATCTCTGGGTTTGCCCTTTTCTGAATTTTCCTTTTTATGGAGAAACGTGGATAGTATCAGGTGGAGTCATCTAAGTTATAGAACTAACTTAACAAAACTGTCTTCTAGTTCGTACATTGTGTAATGTTTATGTGAGATGATTATATGCATGCATGAGTAGTTCTGGCAAGAAACAAAAATCAGGGATGTGCACACATTTCTCATCAGAACAGGTACCACACCAGTCTTTAGAAGTCACAGATTAGGTCCCTGTTTTGGGGTACGGTCCTGCTGGTAGTCAATGCTGTTCTCCAGCATTGCACAGGCACTACCCATTCCTGAAAGACTAAATAACAAGGAGTGGACAGAGGCATGAATTGCCTGGGTTCTGAGCACAATCAGCCTCTGGACCACCTGTCCAGTGGGCAGCTCAAAAATTTATAGCTAATGAGGTCTTATTTTGATGTAAATTTCTTATTTATTGAATGCAGTCACTGGAGTCCTGCAGAGGTCTTGATAAGCAGTATGTTTTCTTACATATTGAACTACTTCTCATACCCAAGAGTATGCTATGTATAGAAGAAGTAATTTGTAAATTGTATTCTCCTTTCATGAATGCATCACATTATTGAACATCAGTGAAAACATCCTTTCATCAAAATTGCTGATTTAGTGTCCTGTTTTTCTGAAATCAACAGGACTCTTTCTATTATTTTTGCACACTCAAAGTAAATAAAATCCTTTAAGATAAAAAATATTTTTATTATTATCACTGTTAACTACCAGGCTTTATCACTGTCTTTCTTAAGAGAGAAAAAGATAGTTTACTCACTACATCTTCAGAATTTAAAGACTGCTATGTGTTTTACATCATTTATCCTGTATTCTTAAAAAAAAGAAAAAACTTTCAAAGACTGTAGTAGTGTGTGACAGCATATGGATGAAATTGCCAGTGTCTGAATGGTAACATCATTTTAAGATGTTTTATTATTCCTTTATCTTTAACATGTGAGGCACAGAGGCTAGTCAGATCTTTGTTGGTTGTGCAATTTATGATACAAAGGATGCCATTTGGTGTTCTTGGCATCTGTAAGTACATTGTATATTTTTCCTCAGGACAAAGCCTATGTCAGTAATTACCATTTCATCATATTTCTTGATGAAGAACGTCTGCAACTAATTATCTTGGTTTCTCTAATGAAGTTTTAAAGTTCATTTTAATTGTATAAACCAAGTGAAACATACTGTTAACAATCTCAGTATATAAAACAAGTTTTGAGCAAATTTTAATGTTACTTCTATTGTACATAAAAAAGCCAAATGTTCTACTAGACTGCCAGACAGAGCAAAATTGGGATTCCTTCTTCAGGTACATATTTGTACTTTGTGGATATTAGATAACTGTTTAGCCTAACTGTTAAGAGAGAAATCAACATAAGAAGTCATTTGTTTTCAGTGTAAGGATTAATAAATGCCTTCCACAAAACAAACCACTTATATCTTATATTTCTCATCAAACAGAAAACAAGTTAGTGAAATTCATGCCTTAAATTAACTGCAACAGAGACATCAAGTGTTATGTGCAAAAGCAATTTCATCATAGAAGTTAATATATAAGTCATAAGTAGAATTCACAGTAGTGAAACTGTATATAGAGATTCATTGTCATCTTCCAAATGTCATTTATTTCATCTTCATTCTTTGAGACGAGACCATAAACCCTCACAGATATTTAAACTATCACTGAAAGAGTGTCACTACACAATTCCTGTGTAGCCAGGTTTGTTGCTTAACTGTTTTTATAAAGGGTTTTCCTAATACTTCCCTGAACTGCAAGTTAGCCTGATTGTGCCTCGCTCTCAATGCACACAGAATAATCACTGTTGTCATTATAACCAACCTTTTGCTTATTGGAGCAACATTACTTTGTCCCCAGTTAAACTTCTTTTTTCTAGAGAAAAAAAAATCTGTCCTTTTAAAACCATCTTAACAGACACACTGTCCCCTATATTTCATTATATTCTCATTTGGACTTCTTGGTATTCATCCTGACTCTGGTCACTTGTCTTGCTGTCTTCCCCAAGAACCAAACCACCCTATACTGCACCAATTGAATACTAGCACCTAGAAAATTGGGATAATTACTACCAATTTATATTTGTTATTTCCACAATTTTATTTTTGGGGGTGGAGTGGAAGAGGTGATTACTACCAGTGATAACCACTATAGAGTGATCCTTGATAGCTAAAGTTGGGGATTTTATTTACTGCTCTCAAACAAGCTTTAGTTAGGCTGGGACCGGTCAGACCAAAAGCAGACATCTATAGAACAGAAGAGGTGGTTTTCCCAATTGCTTTTTGAAGGCCTATATAGAAAAATAAGGGATTCAAAGGTGCAGTTCTTTTCAACCCAAAAGAGATATCTATAGCATGTTGGATCAATCACATCCTAAAAGTACCTTTATTCTCCTTTGCTGCTTTTGGGTGACCAGTTTGGATACAGATTTTAATACAACATACCTTTCAAATTAGATGAGAGAAATCCAACCCAGAAAATCTAATATTTGCATACTCAACCATCAGTTAGTACCTCTTCTTGCCAGGAAAAGGGTCAAATACAGTTTATGTGAAGAGATCAGTTGACACATGAGGTCAGTTAATAGACTTGAGTCCGTTTTTGTCCTTCACAATTTTATACTGATAAAAAAAAAAAAAAAAAAAAACAAACAACAACTTTGTAACTGTTTTTTTTCCCTAAAACCAACTGTGTATAATTTTCTGTTGTTTGGGGGTTGTTATCCAAA
Source organism: Anarhynchus alexandrinus (assembly GCA_008711295.1). Lineage (NCBI taxonomy): Eukaryota > Metazoa > Chordata > Aves > Charadriiformes > Charadriidae > Anarhynchus > Anarhynchus alexandrinus. The sequence continues at coordinate 2,441,436 of VUYV01000067.1, read as the reverse complement.
ATAATAGAACTAAGCATGTTTAAATTTTCTTTGTCCTTCTTTTTTATAATTTTTTACACACTGAGTGAATTCATGAAAAAATGGGAAACGGGAAAAGCGACAAAATATCAGATACTTTTCACTTGATTTTATAAAGGGATGAAAAAAGTTATATTTTTAAATTTTTTATGTATATTTAAAATATTACATGATTTAATATCAGTTATTTAGCATACTATTTTGAATTCTGAAAGGGGAAAAAATACAATTTTACCATGGAAGGAAGAATGTGTTCTGAATCAGAACAGCAGACTTGTTGACCTATTATAATAACTCAATGGTTATTGGTCATGGACAAAATTTACCCAGAGACAATGCTGAGGAAGAAGGGAAGGAGACAAGTGTCAGAACAGTAAGCGTTCCCCAAAATGAGGAGAAGGAAAGGTCACGCTGTATTTTGTCAAGTTTGCCTGGAAGAAAACAAGATGCTGTGCAGAGAAAGAAGTCGAAGCTAGAGAAGTAGAGAGTTTGAAAAGTGAGTCAGGCGTGCTAAAAATCAACCATACTTGTAAGCTGGAATTGGCACCAAAATAAGCTCCACATTCCTTACCAACATTATAAGGCAAGGCCTGTTCTGTTTACTGGTAAGTTTGTCTTGGTTCTTACAGTCACCCTTCATATATCGTCTCTGGCAGGATTTATTTTAGGTTATTTCTCAGGACCGTGTACTGACCTTGATCTGCCTTATAATGAGAGTTGTATGTATCTGTGTCTGTGCTGAAGCCATTGTAAAGCACTTCAATAATTTGCATATTGTCCAGGGTGATTCCCTTTACAAATTTGTGCTTATTTTAATTTTGAAAAAAAAAAAAAGAAGGATGATAAGCATAAAATAAAACTCTCTGCTGGCAATGGGGGGTTGTAGTCTTGTAATTCAATACAGCAATTTATTCATCTCTTATGCTACTACTCTGTGACCATTTCATATATTTAATATTTAAATATCTGGAAAAATGTACTTCTGATGTACTGGAATAAAATCAATCCAATTTTCCATAAAATTATTTTATATATCGGTCATAGTCTGCCATTTTAGACCATATTTTTATCTTTCTCTATATTGATAAATGATACATTTCTAACTGTGGAGTAGTAACTTGTCATCAGTTTTGATGGAGTACAATATTTAATCAATCAAGACATTCTGATATAGATATCTTTTATGTTAGAGTGTCACTTGAAAATAGGAATTTACTCTAGTCCGCAACGTAACTAATCTGCAAATTATTTACATAATTTTAGAAGTGAATACGAATACCTGTAAAACAAAGGCATTGATTATTAAAGGGAAAAAAAGTCGATGGTGCAATTTCCCTTATTATATAGCTGTTTCACTTCCATACTTCAGTAGTACAACTTGAAGAAAAAATCCCTACAGCCCCAACTAACAACACTTTCATCTCACTTCTGAAAAGTGTGCTGCCATAGTATCTTACATAAGTAATATTTCTATAAAATAGAGTATGGCATGTATAGTAGAACATTCTGAAATATGACTAGTTAAAACACATTGTTAGCCACTCCGCAGTTTCATCCTACACTAACTATATTACGAGCTGTTTAAATGTCACCCACCTGAATTAGAAATTCAGCTTTATTATACTTACAGATGTTTGAGTTATATTTTTTCCCATCCCATTTACATAATAACCCAGCACCTGTTTAATTTGGTTGTAGACCCTTTGTGCCTCAGTGTTCCCATCAGTCAGGAGCAAAGCACTGAAGACAAAATTGTTGTTATTTTCAAAGTAACGGAGTATACTGTCCTTCACTGTGATACCTATTCCAAATTGAACCAATTTAATTAACATGAACTGCATTTGATTTTTAGGGGAAAAAAAAACCAACTTTAATTTCATTCTTGTTCACAAATATGGGAGAATGACTCTAGTTTGGTATAATTGGATTTGCTACATTATAATAATAAAAATATTAAAAAGTAGACTATATTTTTATAATCTTTAACATTTATTTTTTTCTGGATGGAGGCAGTCAAGTCCTTTGAAGCCTCAAGCTTTATAGTTTGATACTAAGGATGACAAATAAGGAATGTGGAATTTTTAGCATCTACTACCTTGTGTTTGAGATCCTTTTTTTAAGCTTTTGTGAACTCATATCTGCTATCATAATCTGAAGAGTCTCACAGAACACAGGAAATTTTAGGTAAAAAAGTAAAAATCTGTTGTGGATTTCATCATGCCCTTTTTTCCTTGTCCTTCTGTTCTACTATTACTGTAAATGTGAAACCTAGCTTTGTTTTAACAGACCAATACCCACTGGGTGGACATATTCTTCAGAAAGCATAAATTTTAGTCATCAGAATACAACAAATAATATAGAGCACCAAACCTGAATTATTTCAAAATAGAGGGAATGGGAAAACATTATTAAACCATCAGATTGCATACTTTATTCAGCAGTTTTCCATTAAAGAGCAATTGGCTGTGTAAAAAACAGGAATGTCAACTGGCCACTTTTTAGCTGGTGTCATGTAAAATTTATGTTTTTGCGTGACAATTTTGCAGGTTAATTTGGGAAATAATGGAACACAGGTTTCTGTTTGACTGTTTGGTACTGATTAGAGAGTTTTACTTGAGTCATTGCTTGTGGTTGTACTACTTTTTAAAAATTATTTTAAACCCACATGAATTACATTGATGTTGTTATTGCCCTGGTTTCAAGTGAAAACTGTCATGGCAGATTTGTGCCCATGTCTTCCATGTGTAGGGTCAGATTTCTTCCTGAACTAATCCTGGGTGAGAAAATCGTTGCCAAAAATTGAGCCATTGTCATAATACTCATGTTGCTGGGGAGATTTGCTTTGGCTTCTAAAGTCTGTAGGAATTAATCTTTATATGGGAAGTGAGTACTATAGCAGGTAAATTAGGCAGAATACATCACAAGTACTAACAGTGGTACATTCTTCCCATTATCTTTAAATGTATCTAGAAGTACTATCATGTGGACTAACATTTAGACAGATAACATTTAAAGTTTCTTTTTGGTTGACTTCTGAAATATAATTTTGAATACTTTTGGTACTCTTGTTCTAAAAAATCATGAAAGCAACATGACACAGGTGTTGGATTTAAACAACATTTATATAAAAGTCAGGTTACATATGCTGCAAAGCTAAACCAAAATGTGTATATCCAAATTCATTCAATATGTTCAATGGCCTTAATCAGATATATATTTTTTATCTAGCATAATCCTTAGTTCTCTATTATTCTTTTGGAGTGTATTCTAGAAGCAAGTGTTGTTGGTTTGTTTGGGGTTTTTTTCAGGCACTGAAAGAGAATTTGGGGAATTTTCTTTTTGCTCAGAAAAAAACAATTATATCTGGATTAATTGGTAATGGTCATAATGGTAAATAATTCATTCACAATAGTAGGCCATCCACAGAGATGATTTGAGATGATTTCTTCTACCCAGAAAGGGACAGCTGAATAAGTAAACACTTGCAAGACATAGTTCAAAATCTGATGTAGATTCAACTGAGTATTTAATAAAAGGAATTCCTTCTTGATCAAAAGCTATATATATAGCAGTTCTCCATTTGTCCAATTTTCTGTTCAGTGAATGCATTGGGATTATTGATTCTTGAAGATGTTAACATTGGCTCTGAGCCTCTGAAAAGTTTTTTTCTTTCTTCCAAGGAGCATTGACTGTGTGGTTATGTGTGGGTGTTTGCATATTTCTGAATTTCAGTCAGTGCCCACATTTCTGAAAAGAAAAAAAATAAAAGTAGAGCGTGGGGTCACAAGTCCACTGTGTTACTGAGTTAGTTCTCTCTCTTACATAACAGAAGCCTCAGCCTCTTCATTTTCCTCTGTGAATTAATGAACTCTCACATTGTCACATTTGACCACACTTTCCACATTTTAGATGTCTTATAGGCCAAAAAATAACCCAAACCATCTTTAGTAATTCTTTGCTAGTTTGAAGCATGTTTAATGGCTATGTAAGAGCCACTAGGATCACACATAAGGAAAAGCAGCTTGTTCCCTGTCTGAAAGCATGCTGTGAGTCAAACAAAGTAACACTCAGTTCAAATTAGAGATTTAGTACTTCAATGTGATGTGGCGCACCCACATCACATTATTTATTATATAACTTAGTACTAGTGGCCAATTTTCTTGAAGGGGTAAAAAAAATAAAAGCTCATGACATAAAAATGGGGAAAAGGGAGAATGAGTCAATGTTTATTACATTTATTTGTGGAGAAGTGTAGAAAACTCTCCATGCGAACACCATCATATTACAAACAGATCTGATAATATTTTCAAGAGACTTATTCGGAGGCTACTGTACAATTTCAGAAGTATGACACTTTTATGTATGAAGAGACAAAAATTTTAGTCCTGAGATCCAAATTGATTTCTTGTTTTTACCTGGATGCTGTTACAACACAGTATTTCAGGGTATGTTTTCCAACCTAAAACTTGTGTGCAGATGAACTCTCATCTTAAGCAGAAATGTAACAATAAACATTTCATAAGATTGACACCAAACTCACCTAATTAAATCTTGCATTCAACCTAACCTAGAATCAAGGACTATTATTATGGCTCTTCTGTAGTAAGGAGATAAACAGTGAATTACATTCAGAAGTTTGTAGTGTTTTGTCTTGTTAATAGGAGTCAAGAAGGTTGAAATCTGTGTGCTGGTAGTGGCAAAATTGCTGAAATAAATCCTTGGTTGTTTAAAAAGCATGGAGAATTTCCAACAATATTTCCAATGCAGGAATAATAAGGAAAGAAAGAAGGTACAACTATTTATTTTTTTTTTTTTTACAAAATTGATTGGATGAAAACATAATAAATGAAAGATTAAAACAGTGAGGGAATTGTAGTAGATAGTTATTTCCCATGTTAAATGAGTTACATCTAAATGTATAGGAAAGCAATCTGTCCACAAAGCTTGTGTTGAATGTAAAATAAAAATGATAAAGTCTTACCATTCTTTCTCCATGCAGAGATTAGTTCATTCATTCATTCCTGAAATAAACTGTGGTTCAAAGATGGAAATTCCAAAGGAGATTTTAAGCCAAATATCACCAGTGTCTCTGAAACAGAATTTTATGGTTTATTGAGGTTTTTGTTTTCTTACAAAATTTCTCCTTTCTTTCAGTAGTTATTTTTTGTGGGGATGATGAGAGGCTGTTTGTACTTTTGTTTGAGTACAGCTCACTCCCCCTGAGTGTATACACAGGCTGAACAGTTGAGCATTGCAGCTATGAGGTCTTATAATTTTTGTGGCATACCCTCAGCTTGGAGGCTAGTTATATACATTTTCTGCATATTAGGTCATAAAAAATAAAGCTCGCAGGCTTTCCCTGGGAACGATAAGCAAAGAAAGCAACATTTGTTTAGCCAGTCCCTAGAGGGAGAGATTTGATGGTAAGGGAGCTGTGGTATGCCTCCCCTGCACAGTCCTGCTGCCAACACATCTGGCAGCGCTGTCAGTCTGCCCGTCCCCATGGCCTCCCACTCTCCCGGGTACCCTCCAGCCTCTGCTCTCACTGTATCTCAGCTGCTTCACCGGGGGAAGTCCTTGACTTTTTTATTTGTGACGCCTGGCAGTCCTTTCAGTGGCTGCAAATTTCTGCTGAAGTTGTTTTCAAGGCTTCTGCCCTCTCTTCAAAGATAAACATGGGATAAATGGAGAACTGTCATTTTGAGTCAGCTGTATTTCAGTCAGACGGAGTGTTATAGCCCAGGTATTTAGACAAAAAGAGAGACAGCGGATAAGATAGGCTCTGAGACTACGTTTATTCAGACGGCAAACACAATGCTCTTTCTTGGGTTGTTTATAGTGAAAAATTTTTGTTAGCGTCCTGATGTCATTGTGTACTATAAAAACAGTGCAATCAACTGAATAATTTTCATACAGTTGTAATTCACTTCAGTTCTTAATTAGCTTTATAGCCATACAACTTCCACATAAGCTTTAAGAGTGCAGTTGTGCCTGTCAAATCATATTAGTTATGCAACAGATAGTACCTTCAGGGCTCCCAAAGTACAACTGACCATGCAAGATTTCTGCTGCAAACAATAATTCCAGATGACAGTATTCCCTTGATCCCTGTATATAGAGGAGGGAATTGCAAGAGCAGAGGTTGTTATCATCACGTGTTATTGATTACATAACTGAGTAAAACAAAAATATGCTTTTGCTTTGCTTCTAACCTGTGGGAGAAACAAGTTCCCTGAAGCATTATGTTGTCATATCTCAGGGATACCTTGGACGAAAAGAGTGTATTTAAAATTGAATTTTACTTGTAGTTTTGGAAGCATGGATTGAAAAGCAAGTTGTTGTGAGGTTTTATCCTAGTTATTAATTCATCAAAGCAGATGTGACAGAAATAATCATTTCTAAAGCTCTAGGGCAAAGTCAATTTTACTTTGAGACTTTCTCTGTACAAGGCTTATGATATAAACACCAAGAAAAAAAAACCCTCTTTCTGTCATCATTCAATTCAGAGAAGTCAAAGCTCTTGACAATTGAAAAGTCAAAGCTATTGAGAACTGAGCAGTCTCTAGTACTTCAGATGAAGAGAGAATGTTGGCCACTTTAGCTCCAGAGGTACAAAGAGGCGACTGCTTGTTCTAAATGCTGGTACCGCAGATATGTCAAGAGCACAGAGGAATTTCTGAGAACAGCAGCAATTGAATAATTAAAAGGCTTGAAGGGGCTATGTCAGTGACTTAATTAAAAAGGTCTAAAATACTGGACACAGGTAGCCCAGCTAAAGTGGATGCTAATAGTTATTATGAGTATAAGCTGAAGATATTCCAAGGCTGAGAGGGCACTATGTTAGGTATGGGACTCTCTGGGAGCAGAATTTTGAGTAATGATTTGTTTTTAAGCAAGGGAAAACTTAAGCTGATGAGCAAACAAAATTCCCGAAGAATAAGCTCCATGCTGCTCAGCAAACTAGCAGGAACTCCATTTTTAGTAATTTGAGATTATATTGACCAAAGCATTAGGGACTGTACTGCTGGTAGCAGGCTTGCCTTGGCACAGCAAAGAATTTACAGTTTGATAAATGCATGTATCTTTTTCTGTTTCCAAGGAAAGCGACAAAAGCATGTTATCAGACTGCTTTGCCGTACTGTAGTCAGGAACTGCAACTGTAAGTCGCCAGATGAAGCTTGTTATCCTTTTCACCACCTGTCACCCATCCGGATGCCCAAGCATATGCCAAAGTGTCTATTTTAATTCCAACTGAAACAATACAAAGAAATAAAAAACCATAAATAACATACTGTATAGATTACACAGAAAGTTTATTCTGTGAGATGCTGAAAGCATTATAGGCCCTTATCCATGTGTGTAAATTGTATGTAAATTAGTAACAAGAGTTCCACCCTATAAAGTTTCTCTTTGAGGAATACAAAGATAAAAATATGTGTGTATGTGTGGTTTTGTGCTTCGAAATTCTGATTCAATTTGCCTTGAGATTGTTGGCTTTCTATTAAAGATGATATTTTCATTTGGTATGTAACAATAGTTATAACCTTAAGTACAGGAGTGTTTCTTAAAAAAATCTGGACAGAGTAAGACTGCGGGACTAGCAGTTTCTGAATCCTAGAGCAAGACATACAGGCAGAAGTTTTTAATGATACTTTTGAAAAGCGAGAGAGGAGTTTTACAATTTAAATCTCATTTTCAAAGCTAAGTTAAGGGATTTAACTCCAAAGTATGCTGTGTAGCCTTACAAGTTCTTGACCACTGAGGTATAAAATGAAAGTAATGTTTAGGAAGTATGACACAAAGCATCACTACATGGTTCGTGTGTTTAATAGCTGATCTCTAAAACAAAATCCACTGAAGATAACAGAACAACACTTTCCTTACTACCATGCAATTTGCATGGAGGTTTACAGTGAATCCAGTTCCAGCTGCTGAAAAATTTAAAGAAAACCACCACCTTAGTTACACATTGTCAGAATATCACTTGAAAACTATTTGAATATTTTTAACACATTATTAATAATACCATATACCATTGACTATTTAGAAATTAGATTAAAACAAAATGAGCCTAGGCATACCTACCAAACTGCTGTTGAACAGCACTTTAGTTCAGATAAAAGCTGCTTTCAGCAACTTGAGAGGAAGCAGCAAACCAAGCCCTTTTGAGATCATTGCCAGCTTTTGTCTTAAATAAGTAGATTTAGTTCCAGCTTCATCCCACTGACTGATAAGATAAACCACCTGGACATGTTTTTTTCTTAAACTGCTTGCTTTGGAGGGGGAGGGGGAGAATTAGGAATGACTTCAGTTCAACTGTGGGTGCTTGTGGGTGCTTTTAAGCACTGACTGTTTTGGTCAAACTAAAGTTAACTTAATATTTAAAAATATGTATATATCTTTGTGAAGCAGTGATGCTGTTCATCAAGACATCTTTTTTTCTGACACATCATCACATATTTTAAAGGCTGTTCATCCTTTGCCTCACTGTTTTCATGAGACATGTAGCATCTTTTTGCTGTAAAGGATAAAATTAAACACTACAGTTTAGTATGTGTTGTGCCTGTCAAAAATAAACACATATGGAGTGAAACCTTTTCATTATTGAAATGAATGACAAATCTGTGACTGCCCTTTGTATAGACAAAAATTTATGTATATTGTTGAAGAGTAATAGCAATTGCAAAATCAAGACATTTTAATAGGAATTTTGACAACTGAAAAATGTGTTTTTCAGAAAACCTATTAGTTGCATGTGTAAATATTAATATCAGGAGCAACTTAAAATCCAGTTTCATTTCATGTTGTTATTTCATAGGAAATTCACTCCAAACAAACATGAATATTGCTCTGACTCATGGCAGCCTTTCGCTATAAAGCCCAAATACCTTTTAGTAGTTAAATTCAGGTGTCAAGTAAAAATAATGAGGGTTGGTTTTTTTTCACAACACGTATATTACTTATATTAATCTGATATTAGATAGATTTTGGCAACAGCTGCCTTACAGAGAGGCAAGAACACTTGCGAAGTGGATATGTTGAGTTGAACTTCGTTAGGTGTGAAATGTGGTGTCTCTGTTGCTGAGAAATAGGCTAATTCTGTTCTTCTGATGCAGTTCTGGTAGCTTATGTATGGGGGATGTTGCCATCATCTTGAACCTTCTTTTGTTTCTAAACTTAAATCAGTGTTTTTCATAGGTGCTTTTCAGTAGATATGCCCAGACTTTAAATGGTTTTGGTAGGTGATGATATGCTATTTTAGTGTGTGTTGATGATTTCTAAGTATTGTTTGAATCCTCAAACTCTAGAATGCATATGGGTTTGATTATTCTAGTGCTTACATCTTTGGTAACTTCATATATCATTTTATTCCACAGGAATTTGCTGCACTGACTAAAGAATTAAATGCATGCAGGGAACAGCTGCTTGAAAAAGAGGAAGAGATTTCGGAACTGAAAGCCGAAAGAAACAATACAAGAGTAAGTATACAGCAGACCTTTTCTGGATATCATGTATGTGTAAAGCAGGAGGAATATACTTATAAATAAATTTAGATCTTCATTTGTATAAATAAGAGGTCAAAATTCCAGCCTTTTAATAAGTACATGAGACTTGTAAGGTTCTAAGTAACAGGACATATCTACCACACATAGTCCTGGAGGAAATAAATGCAAGATATGTTACAAAAATAGCAGATTTTGTATATAACATGACAAGTAGATTCAGTTTAAATGCTTTCTAAAGCAAGGGACTCATGCAGCCTTCCAACCCCCAGGGCCTGCTTAAGTAGCCTGCACATATCCTCATCTCTTATCAAGGCAAAAGACAAGATTACAACAGACCCAGCTTTCCCTTGTGCCTTGGATTTGATCTGAATAAAGATGAGATGAAGGCTGCCACACATACCACAGTCAGTCTGGTGTTTAGTCTAGATGCAGCCATGTGACCCTTGAAGTAAATGTCATTTGCTGTACAGCTGAGTGAGGACAAGATTTCACCCTTAAATTCACCATGTTCTACTTCAATCAGAAGATGTTATTCTGTCTGGGAACAAGAATATGTGATAGCACCTTCTGAAAATTTTCAAATGGTGTACAGAATGGTTTTCAGAATAAAATAATTTGCACATGCAAGTATCTGGGCAAAGGCAGAATTGATCAAGAAATGGAAGAGGGGAGCAGAGAAGGCTTTATGGGGTGTGCAAAGGTGTGAGAAAAGAGATGGAGTAGTCCCAGATCAGACAGGAGTCAAGCTGGTAGTGAACATATGGAATAGATCTCAGAGAGGCTGAACACCAAGGATGTTTTCTCACATCCATATTTCATTCTTCTGTGATCTGAGTAACTCTTCCTGGAAGGATCCAAGGAAGGACAAATGATACAGATGCCTATGAAGAGGCAAAGCTGCCCCATCTACTCCCATGCTAGCTTGGAGGAGCAGGAGATGATCGCATTTAGCACAAAAGTCAAAATGGGTTTGGGAAATGTGATGGGAGATATAGGTGAGACCTACTTTTTCTCCCATGACTCTCATACATTCTAAACAGTCCAAAATGACTCCCACAAAAACAGAATTAATTAGTGCAGAAGCATGTAGGAATTGCACTTCATTCTTTAGGTTTAGCAATCTCAACTACAAATCTGAAGACTTTCTAAAGTTGCTTGAATTATCAGTAACTGCTACATGTGTCGGTTATTTTAGTATTTAAGGTAAAAATAGTAAAGTCAATTAAGAGAATAATTTACATAGAATAAGGAATACTTTGTGTTAGTTTCCAGCACAAACTTTTGAATACAGAGATGTAGTTAAACTATACACTCAATTGTACCTGTTCAATAATCTATATATACCCATTCCTACACAGAACATATATCCATTTGCCTTTCTTTACAGAAAAAATACCATATAAACTAAATTTGCAATGTCTTCTTCTCAGTTGTCCTAAGTTCTTCATAAGTACGCGCACGAAACTGCCTAGCACAATGCTTTTTCCAGTTCACTGCAAAGCCCATTGAACACCAACTTTGGTGTATTAAAGCTGCAGTGTACCAATACTTACCATGGGTCGGATATAAGCAGCACAGAGTAGCAAAAATCCCAAAACAGCCTAGTAGCCAAAGATAGTCACTTGCCAAACGACTGTGAGAGAAAAGGAAGATGAGTCAACTGCAAGTCATCACCTAAGTCAGCCTGAGCTCTGTCATAGGCACTTTCTGTGCAAACCAAGAAGCTTAAAGATCATCCATTCTTGTGTTATGTAAAAGAAAAGTTGGTAAGAGATTTTCCAGGAGAACTAATACCAACAAATGGGAGTTATAGAGCGTGATAATTCTTGTAAGAAGTCCTTGCAGTTAACATTAGTAAACTCTACCAGCGTGTCTTCCGAATGAGGGTGAAGCTAGCTATTGGAGATGAAGAGATTTAGGCTATGAAAAAAAATACAGGAAATGCAGGAGATGTTACAGTAAACAAGAGGGGGAGATATAGTCCAAGTATTAATGGGGAAAGAGAGAGAAAAAAATCAGAGACATGACTTACCCTGACCTCTAGCATTTTCATCAGTAAGTGATCACTCCATCATGTCACGTATATGTTCTTGCCAGGCTCTAAGCAGCTATATGCTGCATTAGTCGCCAGAGTTTGCAGTAATAGTCGTGCTGTCTTCTGTAGGCTCCTGTACATGTCTTTTGTAGGGAAGGACCAGTATTTTAGATACAAAGCTGTTGTCTTCAGAATACAGTCTTGATGACATGCTAGTGATGAGTTTTCTAGCAACATTCATTGCAAAGGCATTGCCTATAAAGAGGCATTTTTGCAAACAGATTTATGCTGTTATTCATGCAAAAGAGCATTAATATTTTGTAAGAAAAAGTTGCTCCAAAACTTTTCTGTTAATTGAGCAAAGATTCTAATAAAGTAATACTATTTGGAGGACCACTGATACACTTTTGCAATGAGGAAATTAAATGTCTTTTCTAATATAGAGAGTTAGTCCAACTAAGGCTTCTTTCTTCCATCCCGCTAGTATTCACACTTAACCCAGCTCTAGCTTGGCTATGCGAGCAAGGCTTACCTGCCCTCCCAGGTCACGCTCATGCATAACCACACGCAGTGGTTACTACTCACTACAGCCACTTTTGTCCCAAGTAACACTTCCTACTACTTTCAAATAAAGAGTCTCAGTCCCAAATTCTCAGATGGCTGTTTCTGATGTTTTCAATCCAACTTTTTATCTCCCTTGGGTAACAGCATAAAGATACTGTTGGAAGCACCTACTGCTTCAAACTGAAGATCAGCAAGAAGACATAAAAGTGGCAACTCTGAGCACACACTAGCCTTCTACTCCCTTTTACATTTTCAGTTATGCCAAACTGGCTTTTTTTCTTTATTCTAGACCTATGTGTGTGTTTATTTCTTGCCAACAGCCTCATACGGTTTTTGCCAACCTTCACAAAACCAAACAAAAAAACCCCAAAGAACAACACATGTCCTGATTTGCCGCTCTGTGCCACGCTGCTGTTGCAGACCCTGAGAGTAACGTGTATCCGAGAGACCATGATGGAATTCTTTAGTACTCGTACACTCCAGGTCTTGGCAAAAATACCAGGGTTTAAACCTTACCCCAATGTTTAATCAAGTTCCTACTCAATCCTTGTAGCAGCATTCTTAAGCAAAGCTTCCTGCTGACCTTTTGATGTTCAATATGTATTTTTACTGCCTACGATAATTAATTTTTTTCTGACATATTACAGCAGAAATATTTTCATGTCAAGAACTTAGCTGGCAGCTTAATCTGTCAGCACGCGAGGCAAAATAGAAAATGCAGGAGCATATGTATATGTATTGATTGCTGTGGCCTTGCTGACAGGAAGACAAACAGGTTCTCTCTGGAAAATCATTGCATGGGACTTTGAAAACATATACAAAAATATCTTAATAGAAACTGTTACGGTTGTTTCTCTGGGTATTCTCTAGCTAGAATGATCACCTATAGCATGTGGAAAGATAGCATCTTTTCTGAAGCTGGAACACACATCAATGTGATCTAGCATATTATTTCATGGAAATTATGAAATAACACTAATTTGGCTGTACTAAATTTAAATTAAAATTCAAAGTTATTTTTTTCTCAATCTGTATTCTTTAAAAGTAGAAAAAGTTTGTAGGATTAACTTATTAAATCAGAATATGATAATGAGGAAATTTGGGGGTTGGTTTGGCAGCTGAAACAAAAAAATATATTACAATACTGATATGGATTGATCTGATTGTGTTTTTTTCACTACAACAAAAAAAACCAGACACATACATATGCTTTTTGCGTATAGCATAAAATGTTACTTAAATTGGTCCAAAATATTTTTGTTCAAGCAGTTTTAGAAACAAGAAAAATTAAACCTATATTCATGAATGAAACGGCAGTAACAAAGACAATATCATCGTCTTTCTTTTACTTAATACCTCAGGAGCTGAAGCATTTATTATAGTGAATGAGGCTGACTTAGATTTAATTTTGTTCATATTTTATTGTCTCAATTCCTTAGTGAATGGTTTATGAAACATCTTCAATTAGGCACTGCAGTCTTATAATACCCATAGATCAGAACTTAAAGCTATAATTTATGATTAAATTTCCCTTTTATTGTGTTGGAAAACACTAAGAATATATTTTAAATTATGTTTTTAAATCCTGTATTTAGCTCATTTTCTTAGCGGTCCTTTTACTTACATGAGTTTGATAGGTGCTGAAACTAAATCAGGCACTCTATTTTCTTTTTTAAACATGTTAATATGAGTTCTTACAGTCTGAAAGCACTGTACACATGAAATAAGTATAACTGTTTCCTAAAGTTCTGTAAAGGCAAAACCATTATTACACTAATGTAAATGACAGTAATTTTCATTATTTTTGCATCAATATTATGATATATCTTCTAGACTCAGGTGTTTCTTCTTTCAAAATAAGAACGGCTGTCACAGAAACCAGGGTGACAATAGATAGTAAATGTAATATATAGTAATTCAATACCTATATTTTCAGACACTGTATAATCTAATAATTATGTTTGTATTCATTATTCTCATAATGAACACCTTTTCTTAATTTCTATCTTAATTTCTATTACTTTATATCATTATCCTGATTATTGCATTTTCTTTCACACTTTTGCTTCACATATGTGTGTTTCCATTAAGGATTTAGGTTGCCAGTATTTTCTTTTCTATCTTAGATGTACAGAAAGACAGATGTGGGATATATGCTGTAGTTAGGCTGTAACTTTGTTTTTTCAAAGAAAGATTTTCACTGGTAATTTACCAGTATAGCTGTTTGAGGTCACCCCAGCTGACCACAGGTGTAAATCAGTTTCCACCACTGTGGAGCAATGCTGAAGAAAATGACTGATTTTGTGACTGGTTTTAGAGGTAATCTTCAACTCCATGGCTGCTTATTTTACTTGTCTTCTTTGCTTGCACCAGAGATGGAGATTCACTGAACAATGTGCATTCTATATATAGACTGAAAGGAAATTAAATTTTGCCTACGCTGGTGAGAAATTTTAAGCTGGACCTCAAAAGAGAATTGTCTTCTTAGTGGGTTGCACCATTCCTCTAAGGAATCACTTAAGCTAAGTCTGTCTCATTTTAGTAAATTCCTTATCTTTTCTATTTTTTCCCTGTATTCCATTATTTATGCCTCTCCTTTTTTGTCTCCATCACCCTCTCCTGATTCTTTAATTTCTCCATTTATTATCCTGCTATGAACATGTTTTTTTACAAACAGATTTGTTGAAAATAAAGAAAGTTAAGATAAAATATTTTATATTGATTAAAATCCAGGTCCTGTAGTAATACAAACTGAGTCACACTAATTTTAACTTACTGAGTCATCATTCCTAAAAAAGAAGGTTTTAACTTCTTTTATTTTCCATATGTAAATCAGTGTCCATGTAGTAATAATGGTATAGTATAATATAGATAGGTGATAGCCTACACCAATGTAGTTTATATCATTAAATTTAACCATGCATTTCCATTTCACAGAAATCAATCACTTCCATAAGTGCTTTGGAAGTGATTTGAGACATACAGGAAGCTGGGTATATTCTAAAAATTTTCTCTGTTCTTGTTGGTTTAGTTCTAATTAACATTTTAAAGATGCTTCATTCCCTCACAAAACATGCACTAGAGCATTTTTTCAGTCTTTAAATGATTATTTTTAAACATTCTTTGCGCTTATGAAGAGCCCAGAGCTTCAGAAGCCTTCATTCCATTTAGCTAAGATACAATTATCAGCATGGCATCTTGAGCATCCTAAAATTTGCCCAACACAAGAGTAAAATTCACTTGTCAGATTATTTCATAACTCATTGTCAAGCTTATGATTTCCAGTAGGAAAAGCATAGCAATGATGTGCGGGTGATGTCCCGCCTGCTGCCGTTGATCATCTTCTTTTCTCTGCAAGCTGCCTGTCCCTCTCAGTGCTCGACAATTGTAGCAGCTTGACACAGTGTGAGGGAGCGGAAAATGCTCAGCAGCACATGATGTTTATTAATGCCAGAGTTTAATTGCATCAAATATGCAATTAACTAAAAATTGATACTAAAATATTAAAATACTAAAATACCTAAAGCTGTTTCTAACAACTCTTTTGTAGTTTAAATGAACTACCAGTATTGTTACAAAGTCATTTCAACATGATATCTTGTGGTGTTCTCACAAATATTTGGAATAGTAATTCTTGAATTATATAGGGGGGTAGTCCCATCAGCATGTCCCCATGACCACAAGATATTGCAATTTCCTTCAGTTGTTAAACTTAAACATTGCTTGGACACACCATTGCCTTCAATGTCAATTTTATATGTCTACGTGTCCCTTCCCCCACCATTGTAGCAATAGGACACTTCATAGTTCTCTCTCATTTGCTCTTCGCAGGAAGCAGGGAAGATCTATTACTGTTTTTTTATATATAGTTGTAGTTGGGGCAAAGATGGATAAAATAGCAGTATCATTTCAGCAGAGCAGGGGGCAAGGATTTGCCATCAGGTGCTCAATCAGATGTTCTGCCCCTTGGGTTAAACTCCCCTTTCGGCATGGGCAGAAGTAATGTGGCACTGGAAGACCTGGGTAAGAATACTCTCTGCTCAGCTGGATTTGCTGTAAGCAGTGCTCACAATTTGGGGAGAAATACAGTTAACTTTTGTTGAAAAGCACAAATAAGAAATTTCTACAAGCCAGAAACATATGTCAGCATGCTTTCTTGAGCATTCTTAGGGCTGACAGTAAGGAAAATTCCAGTGTTCAGAGGTAGTTTCCAGAAAAATGAACCACTGCAAACTGACTTGCTTGAGTGAATAAGAACAGAAAGAAAAAGCGTGAAATGTTCACAATTAGTGCAGTAATTCTCCACGAGTATTTTGACGCTAAGCTGTGACGTCAGTTTGTCTGCCTTTATACAGTAAAATAGGCAACACAATATTTTGTACTTGATTTATTTAATGACTATTAAATATATGCAGACATTGAAATATGGTTTTGTCACCTCTAAAATGGTAACTCTGAGCTAAAGGCAAAATTATCTTTTGTGTTTATTAAATGGATGACTTTCATTTGGTTTAGTTTTATGTATTATACATGTTTGTAACATGGCAGCAACTTAACCTAAAGTTAAATATATTATCAGCTGCTGCACAAAGGGCTGGGGTGCTGCACCGTTCATCCCACATAGCAAACTCCTCCATGTTCAACCCATTGGAAATTCTGAGTTCCCACCACTCTCCCCTCTTCTCATACTTGCAACCTTATTTAACTGTTTTCTTCCTCTTCATCACTCTCTTCCAACTCCATTCTTCCTTCTCTTATTGCAGTTTTTGTTTTTCTTCTGTCCATGCTGACTTCAAATCCCCTGTTGAGATCATCTGTCTACACCGATTCAAAATGGGGTGCCGGATGTATATTCTTTTTTTTTTTTCTGTGTTTCTTATTTATCTCTGTGCTATAGGTTGTGTGTAATTCCTTCTGTCTTTAAGGTTTTTTCCATATAAAGAATTCTGTGTCACTATCATTTTTCTTCTCTCCTAAACCAGATTTTCTCATTTTCCCTTCCAACAGAGACTTGTATACAGGCTTTCAGAATTCTCCTCTCCAATCATCACAGTGTTTGTCTGGGAAATAATTTGTTTAGAATAGTAGGGCATCAAATACCATAAATTTGCTCAGTGTTAGGCCAAAATATAGTTACCAAGGTTTTATTGTTCTGGTCTGGTTTAGTGGATGTCAGTTTGAGCTTCAGACAACTACCGACTTATGGAAGGAGTGGCCATGCTAAAAGCTCAACTGTGGTTTGACATTTTCCTTTTCTTTTTTCAATTTCCCCAGAATTTCATAGCATTTTGACCAGATTTAGAATGTTGCAGGGGTAGCTATGATGCATTGAAAAGTTTCTGCATAAAGAAAGGTAGACAAGACAGACAACAGAGCAGGACGAGCCAGGCTCTAACAGGATCAGCCAGCAAGTGGGAATGACTGTGGAGAAGTGTATGTCCACAGCACAGTTCAGTTGGATTCTGGCTACCTCAGGCTACGGAGCGGGGCAGGGTCTGGCTGCAGAGAGAAGGAAATGTTGCAGCCGTATAGTCGCTTTTGAGAGATGGGGCAGAGAGTAGACCGTAGTGTTAGAAATCAACTGTTGAATTACTTTCCTCCAGCTATCTCCTAAATAACTAGGTGGCCTAGAAAAAATCACAAAAATGCATGAATTTAGACCAAAAATTTAGAAATTCACTTCTATTCATGATAGCAGTTAGCTGTGTACTTAAGTACTGCTATGAACAGAAATACTATGTATTTGAAAGCTGTTCTGATCTCATCCAAGTTACAACCTTATCGCATCCCTGTACCGAGTTCCTGATGCCTCTGTCATGAAGAGGTCTCTTCAAATTTGCCTGTTACTTTGGACTGCCTCAAATAATTAAAAATGCACCTAGATCTGCTGTCAGCCCTACAGGGATCAGATGACAAAGCTTGTGAATTTCTTGCTCGTTTGCTTTTGACAAATAGGGGCCAACACTTGAATTCAGAAATGGTAGAAGTACCCTCCTTTCATGAACTGTGTAAAGTCCTTACAATTCTTAATATATTAACATTGTTTGCATATGTGTTCACTATTTTCTGTGAATAATAGTTATTGTAACATAATAACCAGGCGCAAATCCAGACAAAAAAAAACATGTTTGAAGCAAAGATAACACCAAACCCTCATCATTCCTGACTTATTAGCAATATATCACAAATATAATATGATTGCACTCTGGGTTTCCTCTTCTATGTCTATTAATTCATGTAATAATAAAGGGGTTTATGTGACGGAGAATAACTATGGATCACAGATAAATATATATCTTCACTATTAGTAGCTATATTAAGAACCACATCGAAGGAGAAATAATAAATAATTATCCATGTAACTTTGAAATTTCCAGTTCATTGACTTAGATATAATTGTATGTTGTAATTGCAATACATTTAACTTGCATTGTGATTTATGAATATCACTACCCTGCTTTAACCTTACAGCTAACCAATTCTCTTTTATGTTCAGATAGTAAGAACAGCAATGGTAGCCCTATGAAAGTATAGACAAATGTGGAATCTTCTATACAACACCAGCATAACATTTTAATTTTTTATTTAACCTCACAGTAATAATGAAAAATAATTATCATATGTTTTTATAATAGGTTATTTACAGGTTATTTTACAGATGTTTACAATAGCCTGAAATTTCTCTTTACAGACCCTTTTGTCTTCCATCATGTTTGTAATACAATACAGACAATGAACATTTTAGAGCACATGCTAGTGACAAACGCCATTAGCTGTGGCATTTAAAAAGAATAGTCTTAAAGATTTAATAAAATATACCGTTTGCTTTTACTTATTTTGTTAAGTAACTTACAGTAAAAATTAAAAATATATTACAGTTAAAGTGAACTAATTATAAACTTCTTTAATATTTTTGCATGATGCTTTAGACTGGTTTTGGTTGTTCTTTGGTTGTTAATGCTCATCAATGACTATCCCAAAACATTGTAAATATGTGCTTAATTTAGTTAAATAGTGACCCTATGCTGAGTGATTTCTTGCTCTCGCTTTTCATAGCAGAGTTTTCAGTAAAATCAGGAGTAGATTTCCTATTTTTCTATGTATTCCATCTGACTTAGCATAATGAAATGTTGTCAATAATTCCAGCACTCTCTCCCACAATGATGTTGCCAAGAAAATTGCCATTTGGTACCATGCACTTTGTAGTTAGGATTTCCATGGCATTTAGGTGCACAAAAATTAATAACCTTTTATATCAAATCCAATAGCTGTTACTGGAGCATTTGGAGTGCCTTGTCTCAAGACACGAACGGTCACTGAGGATGACAGTGGTGAAACGGCAAGCACAGTCTCCCTCGGGAGTTTCCAGTGAAGTCGAGGTCCTCAAAGCTCTGAAATCTCTGTTTGAGCACCACAAGGCTTTGGATGAAAAGGTACAGTATGGAAAAAAAGCTTACTAAATACATTCTTTAACTTACTTAACTATGCCCTATGATGCAGCAGAGCAAAAATATTGTTTATTAACTTCTTGGAATATGTCCTATACTTACAGCATTTACACATGTCCAAGGAAATCCATAAAAATGTATGACCAATAGCTGTAATGCACTTCAGGTCACTTTAGCTATCTTTTGTAGACAATAGTACTGACTTTCCCAAATAAGCAAATCTCACCCCCTACAAGGCATGCATCTACTATTTAGCACTAAAACATGACACCGTGGAATTTATTGTTTGTACGATATGCTTTTAAGTTATTGTTGAGAAAATGTAGGTATCTCAAATTTTGAAAACACACGGAGCAAAAAGGCAGAATGAGACGTTTCTAACTACATAAAGGAACTCGCCTCTTAAAATATTTTTTGGAAGAAAACCTCCTAAATTTCAGAGACGTTTTTAGCATTTACTACATAAGCACACTGTTCCCTCTACAAGTAGGGAAACCTAAAATGACTAGTAGATCCTTTGTTATCATTGGTAATGAAGGGCTTGCAGAATCGAGATAAAAACCAGTGATGATAACTGCATCTAGTCACACTAATTAAGGGTGTCTTTCCACTGGATTCCTGTGCTGGAACGACTCCTTTGTGTGAATGAATTTTTGTGCAACAATGAAGTATTACCTCGAGCGTTGCTTTACATCCTGTTTCTGTCTAGAAACAAATGCTCAGAAGATGATGTATCTGAATTAGTAAGTGCCTCAAACCTACACATGCAGGGAGCACATGAGAATCAGTCCTCACAAGCAAAGAATCTAGTTCCTTGTGGGGTCTGTCTTGGCTGATTTGCTTGGGCTCATCACTGCGGCTGAGTTGCTTCTCTGTTTGAGATGGTTGGGTAAGCAGGGGAGACACTGTGCAGCACAGCATCTGAAACGGTTGAGCTGTGTTGTGTCGTTGTTTAACCCCAGCCAGCAGGTAAAACCATGCAGCTGCTCGCCCACTTCCCCTAGTTGCGATGGGGGAGAGAATCAGAAGAGTGAAAGTGAGAAAAAACTCATGAGTTGAGATTAAGGCAGTTTAATCGGTAGAGCAAAAGCCATGCACACAGGCAAAGCAAACCAAGAAATTCATTCCCTGCTTCCCATCAGCAGGCAGGTGTTCACCCATCTCCAGGAAAGCAGGGCTCCATCACATGTAACGGTTACTTGGGAAGACAAACACCATCACTCTGAACATCCCCCCCTTCCTTCTTCTTCCCCCAGATTATATGGTGAGCATGAGGTCACATGGCATGGACTAGCCCTTTGGTCAGGTGGGGTCAGCTGTCCTGGCTGTTCTTGTGCACTCTCAACCTACTCGCTGGTGGGGAGGTACGAGAAGCAGAAAAGGCCTTGACTGCCTAGCAACAACGAAAAACACCAGTATGCTCTCAAAAGTATTTCTCATCCCAAATCCAAAACATAGCTGCTAATAAAAGTTAACTCTATCCCAACTGAAACCAAGACATTCGTGTAGAACCAATTCACTGGTCTCACAGTAATAAATTTAACTTTTTAAAATTCAGAAATATACTCAGGAAGTTGACTATATTTAAGGAACTATTATTAAAAGAAACAGCTTTATGAGAAGGTTAACTAGTTATATAGTAATATTTATTTTTCATTTGGAATAAAGGTCTGAAACACTGTGAGTTATGGGTCATACTGGGTTAACTATCAGGTTAAAAGTTAAATGAATTTAAGGAACTTATACCAAATCAAAACTTATTTTGTGTTTAGCTATGTCACTTTAGTTATATGTTCTATTCAGTTACATATCATGAAAGCATATTTAAAGAAAATCTAGAATAGGGAATATAGTGACTTCCAGCCACTGTAAGCAGTTAATTCTAATAAGTTTTTGGATGTCATTGAGACTTACAAAAACCTGTATTATTAAAGAAATCTTTAGAGGACTGATAGGGTTTATGGTCTGAGCTTTGATCTTTTTTTCTAACACTTTAAACATTGATAAAACTATGAAGAGAGTAGGGAGCTCTCCTGCTTTTTATACTTTTTGACACTGTTGGATAAATATGAGAAATAATAAGAACTAAACTTTAAAGAGATTCTGAATATGCAGCAGTTTACACATTTTCTTTTGTGAATGTTTTAGTGTTTAGGTATTATGCTGTTTATTTTACATGTCATTTTCAAAAAAATTGTACAGAATTAGATTGAAGCTAAATATAATATTTTGACTTACATTCTTGAAAATTCTGTTTTTAATTTTTTTTAATGTAACAGGTTATAATCAATATGCACTTCATTTAAAAATTTTGGAGTGACACAGGTACACATCTTATGCGTATAATGGGTCTTGGTCCCAGTGGTAATGATAATTAGCAGTGTAGAAAAATCAGCCATCTGCAATCATATTAACAGGAGATTTGTTACATTATAAAACAAGTGTTAAAATTGATTGGCCAAAATTACTTTTTCCTATGTGCTAT
Organism: Anarhynchus alexandrinus; assembly: GCA_008711295.1. Lineage (NCBI taxonomy): Eukaryota > Metazoa > Chordata > Aves > Charadriiformes > Charadriidae > Anarhynchus > Anarhynchus alexandrinus. The sequence goes on along the minus strand of VUYV01000067.1, from coordinate 2,419,380 downwards.
TCAGCTGTGCCTTGTGCTGTGAACCTTTTTTATTTTGATATAATAAATCATATTTTTGTTATAAAACATTATAAAACTTGTTATAAACCTAGCACACATTATTTTCAGGTACAAATCCTGTATAAAATTATGTGTTTATGTTATAGTCTCCCTCTTTAGAAGGATTGGATCAAAGACATTTTATATATCATCCAGATACCTGATAATATAATCCTATCAGATTATACCACACATTGTCAGCATTATTGGGATTTTTCTTCAAAAATAATGGAAGTAAAAAAGACTGCATACACCCAAATGTGCTAAAAAGCCTTTATGGCATGTGAGTCATCTACTCTACACTTTCTTTGACAGAAAAATGATATAAGTTGGGTTTGTTTCAGACCCTTCAGAAATAAGGTATTAATCCACCTATGGAAATTCACTGAAGTTATTCAGAGATTAGTAGAATAATGTAGGTTGAACCTCCTAGAGGTCATCTGCCCCAACCTCATGCTCAAAGCAGGGCCAGCTGTTTCAGGTTTCTTGGGGTCCCGTCTAATCAACTTCTGAATATCTCCAGGGAGATATTGATACCCTCATTGTAATCTTTTTTTCTGTAATACCTAGCTGGAATTTCTATTGTTGAATCTTATACCTGTTACCTTTTGTCCTGTCACTGCATCTCCAAGAAGAAGCTGGCTTTGTTTTCCCCACATCTTCTGGTTAGCTAGTTGTAGACAGCAATAAGGTCTCCCATGAACTTTCCCTTCTTAAGTTTGACCAGACCCAGCTCTCAGCCTCTTCTCATATGCCATGTGCTCCAGCCCATGACCAACTTGGCAGGCCTTTGTTGAAGTCTGTCAGTGTCTTTCTTGTACAGGGGAGCCCAAAACCAGATGCAGTCTCAAAAGTCCGGAGGGGAGTAATCATTTCCCTCAACTTGCTGACTGAACTGTGTGTCTGGCCTTATTCACCCCTAGGTCTTTTCTGCAAAACTGCTCTCTCTTTCTCAAGCCTGCCCTGTTGCCTGGGGTTGTTCCATTCATAGTAATGAGATGCCACTGGGACTTTGTGTCACTGATCACAAACCTCTGAGCGTTGCAGTCTGGCCAATTTTCTATGCACTTATCCAATTTATATCTCACCCTTTTATCTCGGGGTAAATGGAAGATCTTGCAGAAAGACTTGGTAAAGACAAAGTATATAACATTCACTGTTACTCCTTCATCCATGGAGCCAGTCATCTCATCACACAAGACAAGAAGGTTGGCCTGATGTAATTTGCTTTTTACAAAGTCATACTGGCTCTTGCAAATCACTGTCTTGTCCTTTATGTGCCTGGAAATGGCTTCCAGGAAGATTTGCTCCGTTACCTTCCCAACACTGGTCAGCTTGTACTTCTCTGGATCTTCCCAGGATAATTCCTGCCTTTCATGATGGTGGACACATTTGTGGCTTTTCCACTCATCAGGAATCTCCCCTGACTGCCATTACCTTTCAAAGATGAAAAAGCCCTCACTATAATGAGTTAATCAAGTCTCTCAGCTCCCTTGGATGCAGCCAGTCTACTCCCTTTGACTTAGGTATGTCTTGTCCTTCTGTATTGTGGGTTATGCTTCACTCCCACAGACTCTGCCGCTATGCTCAGGGAGGCTCGAGGGCAGAACTTTGCAGTAAATACTGAGGCAAAAAAACATGGTATATGATATGATGATATCACAGGAAATAAACACTGCCCCATCAGAAAATGCACCCAGAAATGAGGTAGGTTAACGGATAAAGAGTAATGAAAACTGTCAAAAGTACATTGAAAATGTATCATGGCCCTTTGCAAATGAATAATGGCAATTTTTCTTTAATTTTTTTCTTCACAAAAAAATCTTGACGTTGAAACCAATAATTTAGCTGCTACACCCTTGAAAAAGCATAACAAGATATTTTCATTAAAATGTTTGCCTTTTAAACTTAAAAAATCCCAAGAAAGTCTTTCCATTCTTCCTAAATGCAAATTTTCTTTCATGTTTTCACTTCCTACACTAAAACAGCTCGAGGTGTTGTAACAAGCTCTGCCACAAAACTTGACTGGTCATGCAAGGAATGCTATGTACACAGTACAAGAACTACAAAAGTGTCCTCATTACTACAACAAAATGCAATGAAAAATACAAAACAGACTGGAAGATAGAAAATAAAACGTATCAGTTCAGGGCTGGTATTTCCAGGGAGGCTTGCTTAAGTATAAGGAGAACTAGGAATGATATTTCAAAATATCATTCAAAAAGCCTGTTGGCTCTCTATATATTACATGAAGTCTGGGCTTTGGCTTTACCTTTTGTCCAAAAGATAGACCACCATAGAGAGATCATCGCCATGATTGCATTATTTGGAGAAAGAGTGACTGTCATTGACAGTTATTTCAGTGTCTGACAGCTCCTTCGGCATCCCTTCACTCCCTGTAGAACAAAAGCTTGTCATGAGCTTCCCATGCTGGAGAGCCGGTCCTGTTTGGCTGAACATAATAGGTACATCGTAGTGAGTAGAAGGTAGTAAGGGGATGCTGTTATTCTTACACCATTATCTGTATGAGATCCTGGCTGTGCCAAACAACAGTCTTCATGGTCGGTTCTTACAGAGTTCTAGTGTATTTTGTGAGAATTTTCACTTTAGGGCACTGGGATAGTGATTAGTTTATAAATATTTACTATTTGATGTGGCTCTCAAAGAAATGTCATTGTGTCTCCTTGGGCGAGTTGTGTCACAGCAAATGAAACTGATACTGCACTAACTGTATTATTATTATTTAGAAATTCAATTTGACAGAAGCTATACATATTTTCGAACATTTTACATAGATAATTATGCTAGAATTTTTAGAAATCTGAAAACACAGGATATGGGCAGTTCTGCTACCAATTCTAGATTTTCTTCATGTTGAAAGTTAAATTCAGTGATTGTATTTTCTAAGTGTAAGGTTAAGTTACGTGTCACAAACAATGAGCATTGTTAACAAAATGCAAAGTTTTAAGCACTAGAGGTTAGGACTGATCACGACTGGGACCGATGTGAAATTCTGACTTAACATTTCTGATAGCCTTTGCTATTGCCTAAGTCACTTGACATTTGCAGCTGTATTCATAGGGAAGATAGTCTATGTGGAAACTTCTCTTCAGTTAATCGCCCCTGACCTTCTTAATGCTTCAGATCTCAAAGACTTCTCTTACTGCTGCTAAGTACCTGATGTCTTTCTTTGGTTTATTTCATGCAATGAAAAGTTGTAGAAATAATGTAAGACAGCACTATGAAATATTTTGGGATATTCTATATGAATATACATGGAATAGTTTATAATACAGCAAATGAAAATGAGGTTTACTAGACATCATTAAAGTTGAATAGAAAATAGAAGCTTAGATTAACTTCATGGTTAGAATACATATTGAGTATAGAGTAGGTCAGGAAGTACATATTCCTTATATGCAATTCAGGAAGAACGAAAACTAGAAAAATGGTTATTTTATTTATACCATTCTATAGCTATAATTGACTTCTAATAAGTGTCTGGACATGTTTATTTTCCTGCAGACATTTTTCCTATTTTGCTTTAAACATTGGATTCAACATTTAAAATGCTCATTTGCAAAGAAGAAAATGTTTGAAGCAACTTCTTTTCCAAACCCATTTTTTTGTCAATTTTTTAAGAAGTTTCCAGTTGATCTTCACAAAAGAAAGCAACTACCAGGTGTTATTGTCCTAGCTAAGATTAAAAAAACACTGGTTCTCTTAAGATTAATTCATGGCAGAAAAGCATACCTAATATTCTTGCAAATAAAACCAACCTATTCATGTCAACATTATCACTATCTTTTTATTCATTAGCAGATAGCTAGGACAGCTTTTATTCAATAGACTGTTCACGAAAAAAAAAAAACAACCAAACCCAGATTTAATTCTAGCATGTGTAAGTGTTTTTTAAAAGCTCTTTGTGGGCTGCAGATCTGGAGAGAAAGAAGAAAGAACTTGACAGCAAGGAAAAAAGTGGGAAGCAGTTGCTAGGAGACAGAGAAAGATGGGTGATGTTTTGCACCGACAGCAGTGCTAACATGACATTGTCTATGTTACATTTCAACATAATGTGGTTGAGTTTAAAAGCCGGAGGAATACCCAGTCAGCTGGGCACATGTTGGATACACCCTCTAACATGGAGAGAGCAACCCATTTCTGCTGTGTCTCTGGCACTGTAATGGGAATCTGTCCTTTAAAAATGCATATTATAGCATGTTCTGATAGATCAGGTGACATCTGATTAGTCTTACTTTGTGAAACCTTATTTAGTAAAGCTTTATCTAGTGCCCAAGAGAATAGAAAGACATTGAAGGACTATATGAAATGTTAAAAGTACGTTATTTCTGAAGTGATAAACACAATCTCACTAAGGTAATGCTTACTTCTGTGAACTACAGTTACTCACTTACTGCCTTTGACTTCCGGTAAAGAGAAAACAATGTAATATTCTAGTCATTAATGTGCATTCATCATATGAAAAAAAAAATTATCAGATAAAAATAGTTTGTTTTTGTTCCAGCTCCTTTTTCGCTAACAAGATAGTGATAAGGAACAACACCCTTTCCTGCACCTCTCAGAAATGAGGATGGTTCTGTTTGTTTTGTTTGCTGTAACATAAATTTGAAGAGGGAATGCAATAAAAAATTCTTGGCAATATATTTGCATTGGCTTTTCAGAGGCTTTGGCTGTTGCCCCATATTTAGATTCAAAGGTTATTCAATATAAACTTAAAAAGTTCAGGAAAACATTAATACAATTACTAACTGGTAAATACTGGTCAGAGTAAAATCTTTTTCAAAATATATGTATACTGCATACGTTAGTATGGCATTTGTAGCCTGTATTCTTTCCTGGAATGTGAATGACCAAACCAGAAATCTTTATTCAGCTTTTGTGTTCTTCCTCGAGTTTATTCTGAAACCAATTGAAGACTGAGAAAGAAATTTAAAGGGAGAAATAAATTTACAGTTTTGAGGCTGTAAATCAGAGCAGATTTCAGGATGGAGAGCTGATGTAGCACTTTTCCTCTTTTTCACTGATAGAACCAAAGACTTCCCTTAACTTTTAACAGCTGTTATTTATGTGGTTGAATATAAAGAATTAGTTGCAACATTTCCAGTGTCACCATGGCAAATGTGAATCTGAATTAGTTGTTCACCCATCAGATGAAAGGAAAAAAGAAGTCTTCTGTGCCAAGGCAGAGTTGCTTTCAGTTCCTTTGGCAACTCTTATATTCAGAGAACAAATAAGGGCCATCAGACTGCAATTTTGGTTAGGTCATTATAAAAAAGGCAGTGCATTAACTGTGTACATAAAAGGGAGGCAAGGCAAGGCAAGGCAAGGCAATGGAAAAAACTTCCAGCTATTGCTCTGTGTCACACTGGTACTGTTCCATGTTGTTACTGACAATAGGCTGAGAATTAAAAAAAATGGATTTGAATATAATAGCTTGATATCCAGAATAAAGGCATTAATTCTCTGCCCATCTTTTCTGAACTGCCATGTAAAAAATGCATCTCCAAAATTCTCTTTGAACTAAATTCCTATTTATCCTTATTTATCCAGGAGTGTTGTTTTCAGGCTATAAAGTGTCTGTATAAAACCCCTTAGGATTCAGTTCTACAGTGCCACAGTGTATAAAGGTTAAGGACAATTTTTCTGGCTCCAGCTCCTTGTGGAGCTGTGATGTCCTCAGTAATGTGGCCTAGTTGGTTTGCAAATTCTAACACTAGTCAATGTGAATGCCAGGGTTAGACATCTTATAAAATATTGTTTAAACATGCATTCTCATTTCTAAAACACTAAGGTTTGAGGTTTCAGGAAACTTATGAAAATTTAAAGTAAAATCACCAACTTATTGCACTTCATTTTAGCTATTAACAACTGCTGTCTTGCGAACTTTCTCTCAATCACCTTGTCCCTCCACAGAGCTTACAGCCAAAAGGACTGAAGCCAGAAAGATGACTGTCATTTTTCCATGTATTTTTTACATCTAAGCTGAGATTCCTGTTAAGAAATTGTTGTCTGCCAGCTCCCGCTGGTTTAGAGAGATTGAAATCAGGCCTCTTGAAGACAGTACTACATGCCTCACTGGCAGGACATGGATTTTAATAGTGGAGAGCTGGTGAAAGACAGAAATCATAGAATCATAGAATTGTCTAGGTTGGAGAGGACTTTAAGATCATCAAGACCAACCATCAACCTAACACTGCCAAAACCACCACTAAACCATGTCCCTAAGCACCATGTCTACCCGTCTTTTAAATACCTCCAGGGATGGTGACTCCACCACTTCCCTGGGCAGCTGATTGAAAACCCTTTCCGAGAAGAACATTTTCCTAATATCCAATCTAAACCTACCCTGGCATAACTTGAGGCTGTTTCCGCTTGTCCTATTGCTTGTTACTAGTGAGAAGGGCTCGACCCCCACCTCTCTACAACCTCCTTTCAGGTAGTTGTAGAGAGCGATAAGATCTCCCCTCAGCCTTCTTTTCTCCAGGCTAAACAACCCCAGTTGCCTCAGCCTCCTCTCATAAGACTTGTGCTCTAGTCTCTTCACCAGCTTCGTTGCCCTTCTCTGGACATGCTCCAGCACCTCAATGTCTTTCTTGTAGTGAGGGGCCCAAAACTGAACACGGTACATGAGGTGGCCTCACCAGTGCCAAGTACAGGGGGACGATCACTTCTCTAGTCTGCTATGGTGGTGGGAAGAGAAGCAGGATACAGAGAGAGTTTTGGGATCCACAGAGGAATTGAGGGAACCACTGGGAAGGCAGAGAGCATCGTAGGAGTAGAGAGAGAGGAAAGATGTGAGTACCAGGTAGTGGACTCATACTGCTTTGGACTTTTCGTCCATCTGTATAGGGAAACAGGTCATCAAGCAGCCCATGGAAGCTGGTAGAAGAACTGGAGAAATAATACTGTTTTTCAAGCAGAATATGATTTTAAAAATAGGTAAAAGGAAAAGCAAATGAAGTAAGAAATACTTTTTCAGCCATTTAAACTATTAAAGTTTTTCAACTACAGCCAGAATAATTGATGCATTATACATTTGTTGTGGAGCTTTTTTATGAAAAATAGAATTCAATGGAAATTATGAATAAATTAGAATTAGTAAATATAATATTTTGAATTCATTTTACATATTCCAAGTGTGTTAGAATTGAATACTAAAAAAGATACATAAAATTACTGTGATGATAGCTTATGTACTACCATAAATCTGAAGCTTTATGAGGATGTTTTCCAGGAATTATGTAGCTCATTTTGGAAAGCAAGCTTTATGATTAAAGATGTTTGCATACATCTTCGATGAAAATTAGTACAAAAATTTAATAAATAGCAAAAACATTTTGGACTCCATTGCATATTTTCACTGCATTCTGTTGTTCTGGTTTATGAAAACAATTGAAACAGTCGTGAAAATTTGTAGTAATTTTCACTGTCATCACTGCCACTCAAAATGGCTTAAACTTCATTTGCATCAGGTGAGGAACAGGCACAGTCGGTTACTGCAGCTCAGCTATTGATTACATAGTCACACCGTATAAGAAATGTTCATTTAAGCTACAGCATGCATTTTGAGAACATTAACAGTTGATTTTTTTCAGTCTTATAGTGCTGAAGAAATAGAGGGAATTAATAAATCAGAAATTTGACTAAAAAATTGAGGATTCTTTCTAATCTTGAGAATGTCTTAATATTTTTTATACCTCAACGCTCTTCAACTCACTTTTCTTTTGCTCCTTTGAGCACCTTGCACTTCTGATTTCTGTTCTGTTAAGACTAGCAATATTGGTTAGTGTATATTAAAACTATAGCTACCTGAGAGCATTCATATAATTCATGTGAATACATAAAATACATTTTCAATTTTTGTTTCTTTTAATAAAGCTGAAATATGTAAAAAGGACCATATAAGTCAAAGTACTGCATAAGCAACTATATTTGCATTTGATAGAAAGGCTGAATAGTTTTCTTTTTTAGTGTTCATTTCCTGAATACATATTTGATCTTTAGATTTAGTTAAAGTTTAGTGAACATGCTATGTTATAGTTTTGCTAAGAAATTTTAATCTATTGAAGTCTAAGCCATTCTTAGGCTGTACTGAGTCTATTTGTGAAATTTCATTTCGATAGTAGTAATGGAAAATAAAGTATGTGAGGAAAGGTAATATTTATTAGACTAAGAGGTATCACTGGAAAAAGTATGAAAGCATTAGGACATACACAATCTTTTCAGTGATCTCCTGTATTTGTCAAGGGTGTGAAAACAATTGTACATGCATGAAAATGTACAATGTTTCATTGTACATGAACGATTGATTTTTGGTTTGCTTTGTTTTCCAGCTACATCTGTTGGTCTAATAGAATATCTGTTGGTCTAATAGAATATCCTAACTTTCCCTACAAACATTTTTAATAGCCTTAAACATGCTCTGATCATCAGCTGAAACAGCATTATTGCAGTGCAGCTGAGATGGGGATAGAAATATATCCTGACTGTTGATTGATTAGCCAGGTTGTAAAGTCATTTAATGTGAGGTGCCTAATGAAGTTGTGTAGATTAGGAGAGGAGTTGTCATAAGCTCCCTTCATAGTCAGAAGAGAGTCACCTACACACAGTACTGAAGATCGCTTTATGTCTGATTTGCCTTTGATCATACTGGGAGACTGGCAACTACATTGCCAGCTTAGGTTGTCTGTCACTACATGAGCTGACACTAAGCCAGAGCACTTGAACAAAAGTAAATATGTCTTCAGAGGTATTAAATTATTATTTTTAATAATAATTAATATTTAGTGATAATTATAATAGTAATAATAATAATAATAACTGAATAGATCATAGGTATCCTTAGAGCAGAATGGGTCATCTATAAGACTGGTATAAACACAGCAGTCTTTTCTGCTTATAAGGGCATATCTTGTTTATGACTTTTTGCAAAACCCAAACAAACTGCATAATGATATAAAAAATCTTTAGTATGTGTGCCTGAAGGCAGTGCTACAAGTTATTTTTTCAATGAATTTGTTGGATTCGATTAATATGAACAGATTAGTTACCTCCCCTGGAGTGGACTTAAAAAACCTGCAAATGTTTTTTCCTTATCCTTTGTAAAAGATGCTTGTGAACAACGTTTTATTTTTATGCCTGATGTGGTCTTCGAATATTTGCATTTGCTATGTATTCCATAAAATTATAGGCAAATGGGGAACAGCTGTATATCATTTAAAGTTTGACACCTCATTGGTTAAGTCTTCCTATAGTTAGGTTTAAATGATTACTATGCAGTATGTCTCATGAAAGGATGGAACACACATGCCTGCAAATGGACTGGCAGGGCATTATGGTAGTGCATATGGCAGATTATGTAATCTTTAAAGACTGAGAGAATTTACGTTACTGCACATATTTTGATTTTTCTTCTAGGTAAGGGAACGACTGAGGGTTTCTTTAGAAAGAGTCTCTGCACTGGAAGAAGAACTAGCTGCTGCTAACCAGGAGGTAACATAAAACGCTTTCTCCTCTTTTGAGGTTCAATTTCTCTAATACTCTGTCCCATGTGTTCCCTGTCACTTTTCTTAAAACTGTCAGAAAAAAAAAAAAAAACAAATGAAAAACCACAATTATAATTTAGGTTCTGAGTAGGCTGCTCTGTGAGGCTTGTTTAAGGTGGTTGCAAGATTAATACAACCTTCTGTTTACTGATTTATTCCCTTCATCTGTTCCCTTGTGAGGAAGCCAAAATCCAACAGCTAGTGAAAGATTCCCAAACTTCTTATTGGACATGAAAATGAGTGAACCAATGAATATGTCAGATACTATAAACAATTTAATAACCTGAATTTCCATTTTACTATAAAATTAAGTAAAAACTACACATTATATCATTGTTAACATCAATGGAGGAAGGATTATGGATGATCTTGAAATTTAGGTTTGTCTCATTTAATTGCAGTGTATCATGGTGAACTGTGGTGTCATATAACCATTGTGAACTTGGACAAGAGATTTTTTCCTGTACAGTAGTTTGCAGAGTGTTCCCTTTTGTTTGAAAGGGTGAACAGCAACACAGAATTGTATTGCACACACAACTGTACACACATATAGAAAGGAATTTTGCACCCCAGAGAGATGATTCTGAGGCCAGAAAATATAAATAATGATGTCTGCTGGTGACTTTACCATTCCCATCATGTTCTGAATCCCCACCTGAAGTGTTCTTCTCACACTGTCAAAAATAAGTCAGACAAGCAATAGAGTTGGATTAAAGGTATTTTGGATTATGTCCATTTACTGGTGTCATTTTACTCAGGCTTAAGACAGAAACTGAAAGCAGCCACATACAAACTTAAAGTACTAACAAAAAATTCTGGAAAAATGGAATATCTGTAATTCAGAATAATGTGTGATAATGTAAAATAGAGACTTCTAAAGTAATTTTTTTTCTGATATTAAGGTAGAAAAGTTACATTCGTAAAGTAACTTCTTAAAAATAGGATCTGCAATTAAGATACTCCCTTCTTATAAACTGTGAACTAGACATTTTGAATCATCCCTTTCTTCTCTAAAGTCACTGCACTTCATCTGCGCAAAAATAAAAATTCCACTTTTATTCTTCCATTTCATAATGTCCAGAATACTTGGGTTAAAAAGATGTAGTTACACTATGTTGCATAATCTCTTATTTGCACTAGCGTTTATTAAATAGAAAGCGGTCCTTTTGGTCAGTGAAGCCAACTGAGATGCATCGCACTCCTCTAATCCCTCCCATTCATGATCCAATTAAATCCCAGTTCACTTCACTGGGCATGCAACCAGGTCTTTAGAGCATTGCCTTGTTATTTGGAGTTTTAAAATTTAGTGAAACTTGTATTGACAGTAAGGAGTAAAAACATATACAATAGAACTTTCATAGCCTTTCTTGCCCAAAATCCTTAGAAATGTTGTATAAACTTTGTGTCTACATGATACTAAAAACATTTAGAAGGACATTTAGTCAACCGAGCATAACATGACCATTAACACAATATGAATACTGTGATTTGAGTTTCCTGTGAGGACTATTAAAGCTGAAAAATGGAAATTCAATTAAATAATAATGAAAAAGAGCTAGATGGGAAGAGATGTGGAAGAGAATAAGTAGATTATTTTCAAACAGTTAATGCATTTGAACAAGAGTTCAGATAATGTTCACACAATTAGTTATTTAAATGAGACAAAATTAATTAGAGAACTGCAATCTATAAGCCTGTTTTTATACTAGATTCCACAGTGAATACAGAGGCATGAAATTTAAAAATTTATTGTACTATATATGAAAATAAATGGGCCGTGTTTCCAAGGGAATTGAATATGTTTTTCAGTAATTTCTGTATTCCTGTCACTCAGTGTCTCTTCTCCCAAGAGAATTCATATTTTCTTTCATGTCCATTTTCTCACACTGATAGTAACAGTGTACTACACTTTCAGGACTATATCTAAACATAAAATGATGACAGTAAATTGGTCCCATGATTAAACGAGTATATGATTAGTTATATAAAAAGTATCAGATTCAGGGATAAGAAATAGTAGAAATGTGTATGTTAAAATAGCACCTTTCTCTGAAATCTTGTGGCTGTGTCTCTGACGCAGAGCAACAATGAGAAACTGCAGATGCTTATAAGTACTTATTGGGCATATCCTTATATAAAAGAGAAAAATTGAAAGAGACTATAGCTTTCCATCATTAGATGGTAAATAAGCTCTCATTTAATAGTCTTTGTAGAATATTACCAACACACCAAAGCAATAGAAAACATCCATAACTGGAAAAGTGGATTTCAGCTCTAGTTGCCAACTCCATCTTACAAAGCATTTCATATTTGGTAGGGAATAGTAACACACATTGACTTTAAACTGCAGGGACAACTGAGATGGGCAGTTGGACCTGTTGGGGGAACTTAGCTTGTGTAGATAATATTTACATCACACAAGGGTAATGGAGAAAGGCTTTGGTCTGCAGTTCCAATAGTGACTATTGATATAACATAAGTCACTGCCGCTGGTTCAGTTGAACTTCTCAGAAACAAGAATGTCTCCCAAATGGTTCGTTTCTGTTTTGGTTCTGTCAAGGCAATAGTGTCTATAAAAAAGTGAACATGTAGTTTATCTCCTTTTCACATAAATACTACACAGAAATTATTTTGATTTTATGTAATATTTTTTTAATGTGCTAGCAATTTGTAATATTTCTTGAAAATAAATCCTCTCTATAAGTTACAATATAAAATATACATCAAACTATCAAGGGAATCCTTATGTTTACTACAGGTTTAACTACAATGTTATAGGGGTAGAATTAACCAAATCAGTTACATTAGCTATTCTACTGAATATGAAGTCTTGATTTTAAATTGTGTCAAGCCAGCTTCTTATTAAAACATGTTTACAAACAATAAACATTCTACTGTATCTTACAGAGCATGCAATTCAGCTCAGAAGTAGAACTGTTGAATCTGGGTGTCTGCATGTGAGACGGATATCTAAAATTCGCCTGTAGTCTGTGGAGCTGTAGTAAATCCAGTCTGCCAGATAACCTGGCAGTTAATCTGCCAGAGCTGCCAGATGCAACAGGAGAGCTGCATCTGCCCGGAGCTAGAGGTGGGGAAGGAACACCCTTTGTCACTGCGATGACACCAAATGCCTGTGTGAGGCAACTGACTCTCACGACAAGCACATATGTAGACATCTAATGCATAGACAGCTAAATTCAGGTGCCCTACGCCTTACAAACAGCAGAAGTTCTCTAAATCAGACTGTGGGCCTCTAGATATGGGGGAGATACAAAATGGGCCTATATTATACTTAAAGATTAGATTAAAAATTCTTTAAATATAAGTTTTACTGGGGGGAAAAAGTTACTTGAATATACAGTTTATTTTGCTGCAGCTGATTAGAGGCAGAAGAAGGGACCTTTAAACACAGCAGCAATCTGGATTACTGTTAGAGAGTTTTCATGCAGACTGGGGCAAGATGACTGTCTACAGTAATTAAATTCCATAGTCATCCTTAGAATATTTGCTTTTTATTACCAGTTATCACACGATGTACCCAAAATTATCACACTTTTTTCTTTTATGCTTACACTGGAAGCCATTATTTGTTCACAACTGGTAGATGCTGTTCATTGTGTCAGTTGTAGCTAAGATGAAGGCTAGATATTAATAACAATTTTCTGAAAAAAAATTTACCTCCCGTTTTTAGTTAAAATTACTATATTTGCTTACGCCTCAGGTGCTTTTAACATGGTGCTGGTTCTCATCTGGTTCCACATAACCCATGGTCTCTCCAAAGAGTTTTGATGCTGAAGGTTGTAATTTACAGCTAGCAATTAGACAAGCTGCAAGTGGTATATCCAATACCAAAGCCCAATGGTGTCTGTCTATGAACATTTTGAAGGCAAATGTGATGTTTTTCAGTGAGTATATGAACATTTTCAAATTCCAACAAGATTCTGCTAACCAGCTTCTTTTCTACACACTAATTGGAGAAGAATGAGTCTCATTTACAAGGGAAGTGGGATGCGAATTTTCCTTCCTGGTTTTGTCATTTATGATCTTCATGGAAATTAACTTTAATATTGAAATTACTGACAAGATAACCTCTTTTGTTCCACAGCATTTGAGAACCTATTACTAGCGTTATGAGTATGAGTCTCTGTTAAAAGTATGTTAACTACAGCATGTGCAAACAATACGCCAAGGTATTTCTTCAGTGCCATATATCACTTGGAACTCAAGCTCTAGTGGCTTCCACAGGGCAGGGATACATAGATTATAGACAGGTGGTACTATGGCCCATAGTGATGCTTTTAAATCCATTTCTGCTGCCGTCTGCTGTGTTAAATGACACCTGTTGTGATTTCTGTTAACAGATTTCACTGTTTCCCAGAACTCTCAACAAAGTTTCCCAAAAAATGACCTTTAGAGCCTTTTCCCAAGGCTTTTATGTAAAATTAAGCTTTATACATAGTTAATACTATACTGGGAAAAAGTAATTTTTTAAATGACTGTGCTTACTTCGCACATGAATTTTCTCCTGCCCTTCTAAAACATTTATCCAGCCCTTGTGAAATCTTCCTTTGTTAATAAGAATCGTATGATAAGTGGCTTTCCAAAACCCCTTTTTGTTTCTGGTTAATATGTTGGCTTTTCCATCTTTCCTCATTAGTAGAAAATGTGGCGTGGAAAATACAGCTTTAATTACACTTATTATCTCAAAGATACACTTTAGGAACCCAGAAAACACTTGGACTGTGTAGAATATGAAATTAGAGAAATTATTGGGTTTGAATTTATATATCACTGTGCTACCACACGCTTTTCTTTAGCATTTGTTGAAAATGCCAATGCTGTTTGCAAATGCCAAACAACATTGTATTGCTTCTGTCAGTTGACACATACATTATATTTAAGACAGTTAGGCTTCCTTTTAAAACCTCATTCTTACAATTTCCACTTGCTTCTATAGAATTTTACTCAACCTTTGAGGATACATTTAACCCTGGAGCGATCAGAGAGATTGCAGGAGATTTGGACCATAGATCTCTGCTTCATGTAACTGCATGCAATCTCGTATTTGGGCAGTGGGTTTCTTCCTGACAGTGGGTTAATTTATTTATTAGGGTGCCTTAATGCTAGTTTTTATAGCATCCATGAAAGCATTCATACATGAGTTACATCACTGAAAAGAAAGAATGATTTGTGATTTATGATTCTTTATATTCTGTACCAGAAACACCAGGAAATGTACCCACTTATTTACCAGAGAACATTCAAGTACCATGTTAATTGCCTAACTTTTGTATGCAGGGCAAGTCTAGAAACCAGTAAAACATGCAGATACATTTAATGGTTGAGAACAGTTTTGACTCTGACCATGATAGATGCTGCAGACATGATTGTAGTATCATCACTGCTAATGAAATATTCTGAAATATTTAATATATATGTATTTTAATGTAAAACCTCAGCTAACTATGGTGTGTGGCTACACGTGAAAACATTTTTATTCCCAGCTGTTTCGGGTCCTCTTAGCTTAAGGCACTTTTCGTTACAGGAATTTCTTGGTGGCCTTAGCCTTTGTATGTAAATATGATGCAAAGTGATTTTTTAGAGTGGAAATGTTGTTAAAGGAATAGTTTGCTGAGAAAAATAGCATGTCCATTTCTTGAAAACATAATATACACAGAATTTCATCAATCTGAAATGCAGAAATGATGGATATCAAATCTCTGGATGAAACTGGGTGAAATTCAGTGACTTTTTTCTGAAGAAGTCCAGGCTAGATGGCTTATACCTATTTCTGGTGACTTTAAGTGTACTTTTTTGAAAAAAAATCTGAAACAGCCTTCATCTATAGTACCTCATTTTACCATATTTTCTCAGAATGATGTAACTGAAAATTATTGCTTTGTAAACTCTCTCCTACATATTTTATTTTTTTTTAAAAAGCTACAACTTTACACAGGTCTAACTCTGGAGAGACCTTCTTTGTGGTCTGAACTTTAGTTTTAAATGTCTGTGTAACAGACATTATATCTTTTCTGCAAAGTTGCACGTAATTAAAAATATCTTGGTTTGAAATGTAATCTTTATCTGCAAAATGTAATTGCTTTTCATTCTGCCCTTAACCTTAGCAATCTAGTTAAATGTTAACTCTGCAAAAAGTTAGTGTTGCCTTTAAGTTTCAAATGCAGTAATGAAGCAAAACAATTATTTTTTTGTGGATGTTTCTCATACTCCATGTTCCACAGCATTAATTTCTGTCGCTACACATTTGCATCAGGATGTGTGGTATGGCAGTTGAAGAGGGTGAAACAGCAGCACTACATCCTTCATTGCCTTATTTTTTTACAAAGTCAAAAAGAAATAAGCACAAGAAATAATCAGTTAAGTTGGTGTAGCTATTTCATTTTATGTCCTCAACTAATTCTAATCTAAGATCACAGAGGAAAAAAAAAACACTAAAATTCTTTGGGGGTATTGAGGGAGGCAGGGCTGATCTTTGCATTGCCATCAAAAGCATTTTTTACTAAATTCAGGGCTGAATAGGTCTAAAATTCAATGCTTTTTATCAGATAGTCACTTAAGAATGTTAATTTCTATTGATATATTTGACATGAACATCGCTATTCCACTTGCAAAAGTAGTTTCTCTGTATAATTTTCATAAACATCTACCACAGAGAAAAATTTCCCAAACAATTTTGAGTACAGAAAGAACATATGTTTTCTGCAGTGACAGCAGATAATGATTTTGCACATATTTTAGTATTGTTACACAAAAATCTTGGTAAAAAATACTTGTAGATTTAATTTCCCCTTTTATAACTTGCCTTAGTCACTTAGGCCTATTTATGTGTTGGCCACAGTGTACTGTTGGCAACCCATTAATATGTGTTAAATAGGTTCATCAAATTCGGTCTTCACTGAAATTATTTTGCAGAGCAGAATTGTGTAGCTGCCCAAATGTCTTAGAGTATTTTCAAAAGAGATCCTGAAATGCTGTGTTCTCTTACCCCTCCATTTAGCATGTAGCCACCGGTAACAAATCCTAAAATACTGGTAGCATGTTCAAATTTTGCGTTAACTTTTCATCTCGTTTGAATGCCTCCTACGTATTCATTAGAAGAAACCAATTTGTAAGAAAGACTGTGATTAACAGAAAGGACACGTGGTCTGTACTCAAGTGTTCATGGATAGCTTCTTGAGGAAAAGCATAGATGAAGGCAGAGGCCTTCACAAATAGAGTGTGATTAATAGTTCTAATAAAATCTTTGATATTGAGTGCTTGGTAACTTGTATATATTACTCTCATTTCAATATCGTATCATAAAGACAATTGTTACTTTCTGTTTTTATTTTCCAAATATTCTAAAATCCCAAATATGAATGGATTAAGGTGCTTCAGGATATTACTGCTGTTAAGGAAGGAGGAAGCTTCTTCTACTGAAATGATAGATTCAGGCTACTAAGCATCTTCAGTGCAATTTTCATGTTTTTCTTAGAACTTCGTGTCATGGCTAATACTTCTCCTTCATTTTATTTGCTTGAGAAATTTTTCATAGGATTTGTTATATAAATATTTGTGACTAGAGTGAATCCCGGTGTTGCAGATTCATAATTGAAGAGAAAAGTTTAATTTTACTCTTCCGATTATTCACTAAACAGTCTGAGATTCATTGCATCTCTCAGTTTTCTGCTATGATACATCCCTACATATCCATAAGCATTCATACATTACTCTTAAATTGATATAAGCTGTTAATTGAACTTTCTGAAGAAAAGAAAAATCTAAGTTTTGTAATATAATGCTTAAAGAAACATGACAAAAGGGAAAAAAAAAAGCTATGTAAAACTCTGATTTGCTAATTCCTCTTTCTTTACTGTTCCCCCAAACCTGCTGTGCAGCTATGGAGCAATTGTTTTAAAACTACATTAACAGAGCAGACAGCTAGATGTTTGAAATCTGTTTTGCAAATCTCTTCAAATCTACTTCATTTTTTTGTCTGACAAAAACATTTGACTTAATGAAACCTTGGTCCCCCATGATTAGAAACATGGGTGGTTTAATGCTTTGCTTTTATCTCTGAATAAATGATGACTAGAGATTAAAAATTCCCAGTTTCCTGCAAATTTGCAGCACAAATGCTCCATAAAATTAGCATCTTCATCAAAATAATCATAAGATTAATCCTTGTGTATGTATGTTTGAAAAAACATTTCTAAGATGCTCATTCTGAAAAAAAATTAGGTGCTGCTACTCTAATGTAAAAATTTAATCTTCCTTTTGTGTGTTTTCTGGCAAACATAGGCATGTACTAAATTCATTACTGTATAACAATTTAATGTGAGCGTTTCCTGCAAGAATTTGCGGAGCTCCTCTTCCTACTTTGTGGCTCTGACTACATGTTCCATCAGCTGGATCTGCTGTTTCGCCTTATTCACTTTTTCTAAAAGCAGAGAGAGGCTTAGCTTTGCTTTTACAATCTCCCACTGACCTCAAATTTGTCCTTTGTTTTTGTCCTTACCGCATGAATTCTCCCACACTCCAGAAAGTTTCCCCTCTGTCCTTGCAGTGTTTTCTTACCTGTTGCTTCACATTAGAAAAGTTTTGAGTAACGCTTCTTTATATCACTCCTTAAACATAATTTCTTTCACCTTCTCTGCTGATTATTGTTAAGCAAGTGATAATAAATTTTTAGTCTTTCACATCTTTTCCAACTTTTTGGTCCAAATACTTAAAGAAAAGTTACTAGGAAATCTGTGACAAATATTCATAGTATTCTTTTATTTAAATGTTATGTTCTCATTTTTATAATAACTGTGGCTTAAGTCTTCAGACTTCTGCCTTTGGGTGAAACTGTATTTCTGTTTGCATCAAAAAATGTAGCCTAATCTTACAACTGCTGCAGAAATATAAATATTTATTGGTATATTTTTTAGTTATATAGTCCATCTTCACATTTATACCGGAGTGCTTTTATTGTGCATTTTTACTATGATTATTATTGCATTACTATGTTCCCAACAGAGCTCCAGTAAAGGACCAGGACTCCATTATGTTGTAAAAAAAAATAAAATTAAACCGTGGTTCCTGCTCCATACCATTTATAGTATAAATTTGCCTTGTAGTGTCTGTTGCTCATATAGCTATGGAACAGAGCGTGTGACTGTAAAGCCAAGCAAGGTAGCACAGTGACCCGTGCAGTATGCGCAGTGGTCATCACTTAACCTTTTTACTATAATAGGAGCTCTGTGAATGTCACTCGCAGGACTCAGGCTAATCTGGTCCCTTTTGAATATTCTTGCTCATATAGGGATCAAGGTCATTTTAACCGGGGTGACCAGTTTACTGTCTCTACAGCAGGAAAAGTAGGATGTAATCTGATAGAATTCATGGGTGCAGTGATTGACTTTGTAAGTATTGATAGATGAACTTGGCTAAATTGCATAACTTGATTTTTGGCAGCTGATGGCTGTTGTGGCATCTGCTCAGGTGCGCAGTCTGCCACACAACTGTTGTCCTGGTACACCGCATAAATCCTGGTATGCTGCATGAATCCTAGCACACTAACTGCATTGTAACTCCATGCTTGGGAGTTAAGTAATGAGTACAGGCCTTCACCCCAGCTCCATGCCTCGTTTTTTAATGGAAGAGAGGCAGGGGCTGCAGGCAGGGAGGGGACGACAGTGCTCTCCATGAGGTCCTGAGTATAAATAACTGTAAGACGTGGTGTTCAGGGCTCACTACATAACAGAACTGTTCTGCAGTTAATCAGCGTGCCTGGAAAGTTTGTTTTCTGGGTCTCGTGAAGTTGAGTTACTGGAGTTATTTTGGGGGTCTATAATATTTTATATTCATCAGTAAATAGGGATCACAAAGCATGTCTGATGTTTCTGCACAACAGCAAGCAAATATATCAATATATGACACAGAGCTGCGAAGCTGAAGAACATGTCTCAGAGAGTGATAAATGGATCTTCTGATATCTTCTTTACTTTATTCCAGAGAATTACACACTAGGAAAGCTCTTCATTGCTAGCACAGGTTTCATGGTTTTCTTATTTATCACATATTCCTCACCCAACGTAGAAAAAAGGGAGAAAGAGGAGATGGGATGACAGCCAAAGAGATACAAACTGAGATAAGACCACAATGATGGCAGGAGCCAGATGTGTGGTTAGCACATTTCACAATAGTTTGCCTACGCACCTGAAAATTCCAGGAGATTAATAAAACTGGAAGGTTATTTGTTTATGGTTAGCTTAGGGATTGTTCATAGTCAGCATGAGATTAGACACTGGGATAATTTCAGATTGGATTTAACGTCATATATTTGGCAGCCTGTTTAGGGAGCTTAACAAATCAACGGTATACAACTCTCACCAGCCCCAGTTTCATAAGGTTAGCAAATTCCTTACTTTAAACACACCAATATGCTAAAGTAAAGAACATAGCACATATTTAAAGTCATACTTAGCTGATTTGCATTGTAGAGGTCACTATTACTTGTACAAAGGATATCAGTGAAAATTTTAATGTCTAATGTTTAATTTGCTCACAGTATGCACACAGTGCCATTCATGAGACATCAGAAAGAATACATCACTTCTCTTTGATCTGGTATTTTGGGATTCATGAACTTTGAAATGCATGCCATTTTATCCTGCATTGGAGGTATAAATTCAGGTTTAAGAACGTAGTTGATTATCTTTCTGTCTGTATCGCCTTCAGGGTCATTTGACATTTGTAGACATTTGTCAAATGAGTGTTCGTGCGGATCAAGATAATTTCACTGCAAGAATCAGTCTTGTCGATTCTTTATCGTTTACAATCTTCTTGTGCATCCATCTTGATGAAAATGCAAAACACATAACCATTATCCTTTGTTTTTAATCTGCTTGAACAATATATTCTTTTATCATTTGTTTAATGTGCGTCTTTGCAATGATTACACAACTTTGTGTATATTTGTTAATTATTACATGATTTGTTAGGAACATCTACATCCACCAACTCTCAAATCAGATTTTAAATAGTATAACAAGATCACAGTATTATGTTTTATGCCTATTACTCTCCATAATACATTTTTTTAATGTATGAATAGGCCTTACATGCTGCATTTGAATAAAAGATTTGAATTAATGACTTGAGCAAATAAATAAAATCAAATATAAGCTTCAATAGATTTGTATTTATTAATCAATATTCCAATTAACATATCAACTAGAAAATGTATCATTTGTATTTTCATATTAGGTCACCTCAACTCAACAGTGCACATGCAAACAATATTCTGCAAATTCGTAAGGTAGTTAACTACCAAAACAGTAAAAACTTATGTCTGTGAGCAGTATCTGCAATAACATGAATCAAGAGTAATTTCCACTCAGAGGTCTGTACTGGCCCTCGTTGTCAATAGGCAGAGCAAGGTCCCCAAGCGCAACAAATCAACTCCAGATTTCTTACTGATAGACTATGAAGAAAATTATTGCCATTTTGCTACTGGTCTGCTAATGCTGACAAACCAGCTTAGTGATAATATATTTGTGAGAAAAATAGGAACAGAGACTGTGCTGGGGGTATTCAAAGGATAGATGTATCTGGGTAAATGCTTACCTAAGTAATCATATCAGGAGATTTTTAAAATCAGGTTTTTTAAATTAAATGCAAACAAGTTTCCATCATATGTCTGTAATACAAATAAATATAGAAATAATTTTACTTGGGGTTTGATGGGGCAAAATTAGATACTCATACTTCTTTGAGATCTTGATGGAATATGTCAGCATTAGGAAATATGGACTAGATGATCTCCAGAGGTCCCTTCCAACCCTGACCATTCTGTGATTCTGTGTGATTCATTACTATTAATAGGAACTATCAATGTATAGGTGGAATTATTCCAAGAGGAGTTGTAGAGGGCTTGTTTTACTTGGTTCAGTCCATAAGAAATGATGCAGCTTGCTTGACATTGCACCTGGAGAGTGTAGTTTGGACACCTTTAATCATGTAGAATCCATGGTTACCAAAAAAGAAGAAAAATAAACCATATGTATATTGAACTGGAAAATGGCTATCATGTTGGATTATTTTCTGCAGTAATGCTAGAATAAAAACATTATTTTAGAAGTACCACTTACAAGGAATATTCTTTATCATTAAAAAATATATAAAAACTGTATCATTGAGTACCATATGCTTGATTTTCAATGGAGAAATCTGTGGAAAAAAAAGTTACTCCCAATAAGAATGTCATTGAAAACTGTTAAGATCTTGACTAAAATTTCATTGGTACATTTGGTTTAATATTTGAAATATAGACTTTAGTTCCCTTGACTGTGCTTTGATTGACACAGACTGGGAGTTAGATTTAAGTTGGGATTTCTTCAGTTTGTGCATGCAGATCAGGGCTTTGATACTCTTTAGTTGTAGTTCTGGGGTAAGGTTCATTTCCTTTCTGGATTTTTACTCATATCCTATCTATGTGTTGTATTTTCATGTTTTGTACAATCAGTAGCACAGATGGTGATTTTAATACAGATACACTATATAGGAAAATCTAATAAAACTGACTACACATGCAGAATAGTGGGGTTTTCATAACATATGTGTCCAGTCAAAATAAATCTAAACTATCTCAAAGTCTCTACGTGACAATATGCAGAGAAAGTATATAAAATCTCATTTGGGGAAGACTGTTTTTACTTAGAGGGAAACATATTAATGCAATCAGAAGAGGAAAATGGATTTGCAGTGCAAATAGCTAAGTACTTCATTTTAACCTGAGCAGGATTTTTCAAACCAAATTATATACCTTAAGCATGGGTAGTTTTCAATTAAATGCTTATGTACTAAGAGGAACTACATAAAGCCCTAAAGGCACGTTATTTTATTTATGGTCAACATCCTGGATACTAAAATTATGTTTGTATGTATAAACTTATATATACGTATATAATTATATACACAAAGAGTGTGTGTGTATAAAATATCTGTACACATTATCATATGTCTCATATATGCACACAATATGTATATATATTTCAGTAACTCATATATTGTTGAGAACAATGAAGATCATAATGTTTCTGCCAAATCCGTTCCCAGCTCTTACCAGCTGGAAATCAGTGCCTGTCCTACCAATGAACTCTGGGGCTTTTGTATCCTGGTTTGGGTACATTTGTGAGAGTAATAATGAAAGAATAATCATTTTTTCTACTATTTTGTTGAGCTTGGTTAGAAGAAAAAAAGCAAGAGAAATTAGTCAGCAGGTGTCAAATATACACTATAATGCAACCATGTAATTGATATTTGTTATTATTTTTCTGTTGTGCTAGTCTCTGTAAAATACAGTTCTTTCACTGTGTCATATTTCATACAACTTTTATGAGAAATTAAAAGTGACACATTTTTGTTTACTTGGATAAGGGTTTCTGAAGAAAATGTACTGAAATGTACCTGGCAATCTTCTGTGAAAAATCTTGACAGATATTCTTTTTCATAATAGCAACTGCACAATTGCTTTAAATGACTCCTATTCTGTTTACAAAGTGCTGCCAGTACACCACAGAAATAAATGGTGCATGCTGTAGACTACGTGCAGTAGCACAAGACAGTGATTTACACAGTAGCACTTAATTTGATTCAGAACTCATAATGAAGGAGCGACTAATAAACCCTATTGCCTTATTACCAGTGTATTATTGCATTTAAACTATAAAAATGACTGCTGCTCCGGGCACTTAGTGTTCAGAAGGAGTCAGGGCTCATTGATGGTGTAAAGACGAGCGGTCCCCTGCTGCAGCCAGCTGAGTGCCACAGCTGTGGGCTACCCCTGGACCACAGTACCCTTGCACAGACAGAAGTGACCTTCCTAGGCATGTCAATAAAACACTGATAGCCAGGACCTGTCAATAGTTGTCACGAGCACAAACCACCAACAGTAAAAGATCACACATGTGGTTAGTATTTTCATGTTTTCCAGTCAAAATTATGAATGCCACAGATTCGGAGCATCTCCAGTCATCCTGGCATGTTGTCAATCATGATTTGCACTTCAGTGACACGAAAGCAGGGCCTGAAAGTGCCAGCCACTATACAAGCAGGGTCGCAGGGAGCAGTGTCTATGTCAAGATTATAAGAATAAAATAATCAAGATATACCAGAAGCTGCAGGAGCAAGATCTTTTAGCTTTCTTTGACAGAACTTGAAGCATAGAAAGAAAAGAGTTGCTTAAACTCTCCCTTTTGCCACAAGGTACAAACTCCCTGACTTTTTAAGTCCACTGTCTTTTACAACACTGATCAGCACTGAACGGCTTAAAAAGTGTTGCTATAAATCTGAGTGCATGTTCTCTTGCAGAGCTTAGTAGCAAATGCTGGATTTCTTGTAATGATAAGGCAACGCTTCTTGGCCATTAAGGAGTAAAGAGTGTAAAGATTCTATTTCAATTTCCGCTCATTTAAACTCCATATACCACAAATATACCAGATTTGCTTTCATTAGGCCTACTACTTTCTAATCTCCAAGGGTTATAAAACTCCCTCAAGAGGATGATTTCACCCTAATGAGTATTTCTCCATAGCAATGAAAGCTAAACAGCAATATTAATAAAAGGTCAACAATCTCAAAAAGGAAAGACAAGAAGAATTTATGATGTAAAAATGTTGAAAATATGTATTACTCATAACTCCTACAGATTTTTTCTTTGAACAAAGTAGTATTTTTCTTGACACATCAGGACATGTTTTAAAGGGCTCAATTGTGTAAAGTTTCTGGAAAGCTCACCACTTAAATAGCAATAAAATACACCAGAATCCAGGCAAATATAAAATAAACCTAGCTGAGGTTGTCAGTCAGATGTGAACACTTAGTTTACAAGTGAATTTTCGGAATTTACAAAAGACGTCCTTACAACTTTGCCTGAGTCTTTTTGTTTTAAGTAGTTGAATGGGAGAGAAGACAAAGTGTTAAGTTAAAAAAAAACAAAACCAAAAAACAAAAAAAACCCAAACTTTTATATTTTTTTCTTCCCCAAGTGAGTCCAAAGTGCATTGTTAGTGCTGAAGGTTTCATTCCCCACCTTCCAAAGTTATTTTTGCAATCTGAAAAGGCTTTTTTTCTTTTCTTTTGTTCTCTCAAAGTGTGGATAATGTTGATTAGAATGCTGGATGGTCCATAGTTATTTTAACTCCTACCTGCTGTGAAAATAAAGCTCTAATTCTGTATTTACACTGGTTGCAAAGCTCAGAGCTTGCATTGCTGAATGGAAGAACTAAAGCATTTCAGCACTGAAGGCATCTTCAGGGAGATTAATTTTTTTCTGTTGTTTTAAAGACTCTGTATGGATTTACGAGAAATTTGGTTTATGAAGTCAGAATGTGCATTTATGATAGCCTGAAAAGCATCTTGCATTCACTCTCTCAAATGCTATGTATATAGCCAGTAATCGATTCTATGCAGTTCATTTGATCATGATACTGAAATGTACTAAGATTTTAGCTACCACTCTGGGAAGAAAGATCGCCCCCACCACAAGCCAACACCTCACTTTTCCATGCGTTTTCATTCATTTAATTTTTATACATGGATAGCTCCAAAATTCTGTATTTGCTTGTCTGTTGGGGGAAAAAAAAAAGTAAAAATTATCTATTTCTTGCCTTAATCCCTTCTTATCCCATCTGCCAAAGTCGGATGCTTTGGTAGATGAGAAGGAATTTCGATTATTAGGTAAGTCTGTGAATCTTAGACTTTCATCTGCTGTTTTCTGGTAAAGAATGGTGAGACGGTAGTTGAGCCACACACACCACCTCTCCCCCTGGGTTTTCGGGAACACTCTGTTGGGCTTATTAGTGGACAGTCTCACTAGTAAAAGTTTTATCACTGTTATTCAAAGATGAGGCAAGCTCCCTACTTTGGCTCTTCCTTTGATCGATGCAGAAAATGAAGCCAATCAGAATTTGTGACTCAATCCCATTGATTGCTGGAAATAATAAAAACGTTGATCTTTATGACAGGCTAAGAAAGTCATCATTAGTGGATGACTAAATAGAGTTGTTTCAGTAGTGTTGATTAGTATATATCTTTTTATTGGGAAGAGGAAGTCTTGTGAGGGTTTAAATGGCAGGTGTTAAGATGCCATCTGTCAAAGCCACCAAAGCCAGTGCACTGCTTTATGTATTGAAATTCAAACAGGTCTTGTTGCAACGTGATCAAGCTGCTAATTCTGAGTTCCTTTTGTAGTGCTCCAAGTGTGCCTTTTCAGGGCAGCTAGCACTTGGTTGGTACCTCTGCTTCTCACCATGAGAGCTTGTAATCCAACCACTGTCCTACAGGGCCTGTGGTTGCATCCACTTCTGTGCTACTTACTGGAAGCCCCTGTGGTTTGGCACCTGCAAGGTTTCCACTGGGATCCTGCAAATAGTCACAGCGTGATGTAACTTACCAGGAGTTTCTTTCATGCAAAATGTGATTTATTGTGCCAAAAGGTGCCATGTCATGATTTTGCCTTTGCTGCCTGGTTTCTTATCTCATTCTAGAGTGTATAATGCAACATAAACAAATACGCAGGGACATGTGCAATACTCATATGTCTGAATGTTGGGCTTTCCCCGAGTTCTTCAGTTATGTATATTTTAGGCATATTTGAAAATAGAACCGTTCAATTGGAATATGTTTAAAGCCTAAAAATGACTAATCTTGCCAGAACAAATTAAAAATCTTAATAATGTGTTTATTTTCAGGCAAAATTTAATTGCTCATTCAAAAATCTTGCCACTATACTGTAAAAAGAGATTTCTATTCAAATCTTTTCGTACTACTTTGACTACCTCTAAACCATTGCATTATGACACGTACAGAAAGTTCTAGTTCATGATTTCTGCAGTGCTCTGTCATGCAAACTTATGAGTGATTTATTCAGTGGTGTGAATATGTGAGAAAACACATGCAAGTAAGCATATACTATGGTATGCTGGAATTGCTGTAATTTGGCAATCTTGAGGCTGCAAGTGATTACAAAGTAAGAAGGACAAGAAGGAGTATAAGCAGGAAAGTGGGGAATGGAAAGACTCTCAGACACCACTGTGACAATTTGTTTTGCCTTTGGTTTGTAAATTGCAGTAACTTTGTAGACTGGAGGAACCTGCTNATTTGTTTTGCCTTTGGTTTGTAAATTGCAAGAAAATGTCAAGAAATCAAGAAATGTCAAGTCCCCACTAGGTTTTTCTCTATACTTGTGGCAACAGGTTTCCTCTGTACTTTGAATAGTAATATAGCCTCAATCTTCAAAGTAATTTATGTTGTGAATGCCTGTAAGCACAGTTCTCGGGGTATCTGGGTCTCTTGTGTTTTAATTTCCCAGTTAGAGTTCAGAGAGCTGCACAGACAAGTGAATTAATGATTGTGAGGAGTTAGGTATCATAGCAAAGAATGTGACAGAGATACTTTTGTAGGTAGTAGATCTGCACAAGATTAGAATAAAATATGGTCTCTTAGAGCAGTGGAGGTGTTTCTTTTCAGCTATAAATCAAAAAGTATAACATCCTCTCCTCCAGCAACACAGAATGCATTTCTGTGCCTCAGGTACCACAGTTCTTAGTTTTGCATCCTAAATGTAACCGTGTTGAAGTGCAAACTTGTGAACAGCAACTCCTGGGCACTTACTCATGCTGCTTCTGATATTCTGCTGATAATCTCAGAACAGGGTGGAGGCACAAATGTCTTACAGTACTGCAGCTAAATTTGTCACACCTCAGCTGACAGAGTCATTAAAATTGCAGTAAAAGTTGAAACTATCCAGTGGGATTCTAATTAAATATTGAAAGTCTCTTTTGAACAGGATTATTAAAAGATTTCTTTTTACTCATGGAGAAATACAATTAAAATTAATATTTTGACATATCTGAGATTTTTATGTTCTTACAAATTACAGCACGCATCCTGAATGGGGATGGCATGCCCTCAGGAGCATATAAAATCTCACATAATTGTCTTAGTTTGGTTAAAATGCCCTTCCCATTGTGAAAAAATTTCCTTTTATAGTACCTATTTTTTACTCAGATTCAAAAAAGGATAATGTGTTTTTAATGAAAATATTTTGCAAGTGTGCATCCCATGCTGTGTTTTTCTTCCACCAAAGAGTGAAAGAAATACAGTGTATTGTTTATACAAGATCCTGATAATACAAAATGCTGATTACCATTATAATTTCTTTCAAAAGTTACAGATAAAATGTAAACAAAATGTATGTGCATTTCTGGCCCTATAACTAAAATAAAATACTAATAATGATTAATTTCTTGTAGAATTGAAGCAATTTCAGTCACCCTCTTTAAATACCTTTGAGCTCTCTAACCAGTGGCTTCTGAAAGGCTGTGTTGAGGTTAACACAAATTAGAAATATAACTGGAAAAGGCCATATTTATGTTTAGGAATCAGGATATAAATTTCTATTGAAGCAGAAGGAAATCACCTGTCCTTTATTCCTTGTGCTACACTTAATATTTACCATATAAAATAATGGACGTTGCTTAAAGCTTAACACAAGCTTTAATTAAAGTGAAAGTCAAAATTAAAGCAAAGTCAGAAGGTGGACCAGCAGTCTGAATTATGTTCTCAGTAGACTGAAATTTGATATTTAACACTGTTTATATATAGTCTGTTATGACAGAATAATGTAGGAGGACATCCAAGTAGGCAATTTCACTGTTCTCTGAAAGACTTACATAAATAAGCGCTGGATGGAAAACTGACACAATATAGTCACAAGAAGTTTAGTTTGGCACATTAGCCATGTAAAAAGAAACACTTTCTCGATAAGAAGAGATTAAACAAAAAGCCTTCTAGATCTGTCAGCTGTAATGAAGTAAAACATGGTTATCAGTGAGTTTAATTGCCAAGGACAGATTTGTTTCAGTGTTGGAAGATCAAAGAAATAAGTTCAGTCGTTTAAGGTAAGCCAAGTTTACAAAAAACAGCTTTTCAAAAGCTTAAAATACTTGTCTTCCTTTAATGCCTTCATTTTTGAAGTGAACCAATTTCTTACTGGTTTTAGGGAACTGCTTAATGTTATATATGTGTGTTTAGAGCCTCTGTTAACAACAAAACAGTATATTTAACTTGTTCTAAAACTATTTCAATTAATGACAAATAAATTCAAAGTAGAAAAATTGAAAGAAAGTTTAAAAAAATTCCTACTGTTTTAAATGTTAGAAAGAATCCTACAAAAAGAAACTTCTGCAAGCATTTGGCCGTATATGTTTATTAATTAAATTAAATATCTTTATGTCTCCACATACTGTTATAATTTATTCGATGGAAAGCAAAATTAAAGCATGCTGATTACAGTAATTATATTTAAATCCTTTACTGGACATGGTTTTAAATACAATTTAAATAGCAAAAACATTAAAGAAAAATTCAACAGAGAAAGTTATTGTGTAACTATTTTAGAAATTAGAATAGGATTTTATTTAGCCTACACAGGGGTGCTATACTTTTGAAAACATATAACTAATTTCAAGATTTTCAACTCAGTTATTGTAATTCTGCCTTAAGTCACCAGGTGAAACAGGACACCGACGGCTGAAACTTAGTATTTATGCTGTAAGTAGACTGTTCTCTCTGCTGGGGTCAGATATGGAGAACTCGCTTTTTACAGAACAGCAGCACTGGCAACAAGGCCTCAGGGACCAAGTTTTCAAGGAAAGAAAATTGTTATGGGTAGGAAAAGCACCCAGAATACCATCCTTGTAATTTACAGTATACCATATTTGTTTGTTATGGTTTAGGCTGAACTGGCCACCAGATGAGCAACAGGTGCTCTCCCCTACCTCTCTTCAAAGAAAGAGGCAGAGGAGAGAGATACTTATGAGTTTAGAAGGAACTAAATGAAATGAACTTTAATCAAATATTAATAATAAAATAAAATGAAAATCATGAAATATATACAAAACCATATCAAGCTCCCAGGATGACAATCACATCACCAGCTGGCACTGGGGCAGTCCCAGACTGGACTCAGTGATGGACGGGAACTGGATTCTGGATCTGGATTCAGGATCGGGATCAAAGGCAGATGAACAGATAGATTCCCCCTCGGACACCAGCCGTTGAAGGAAGAGAGCTGACCCTTCGATCCCTCAGCTTTTATACTGAGCATGAGGCGGATGGGATGGAATACCCCGTTGGTCAGTTTTGGGTCACCTGTGCTGTCCACTCCTCTCCACAGGTGGAACCCCCCTACGCTTTTTCACTTCCGACCCTCCAGTGGGGCAAATAACCAAGTCAGCTGCCCTTGGGTGTTAGAGCAATAAGTATAAGCAAGAGCCTCTCTGCATACCATTCCATGGCATCATCTATAACCATAGGTCTTATCACTCTGACAGCGAACAGTGTCTGCACACTATGCTGTTAATTTCAGTATTAAGAAGAGGCCCAGCTAAGATGTAAAGTTACTGAACAAAGTTGGTCCTGTTTTACCTCAAACCCGGACAACACTGATAGTAACAACAGCTTCTCCCTGAGGATGCAGAACAATTACAGGGAAAGCCTAGTGGCGAGGGCATTACTTTGTCTGGTCTGTAACTGGTCAATATTCTCTGATTATCGCCAAATTTTATCGGGTACCACCACCAGCAATCATCTCAGACTTCCAAACCCTGAGCTCCCCTGAGCTTTCCACTACAAAATCATTCTTCCTGTCTGAAGTTATCATTCTTCCTTCCCGGACTTGTCAGTGCTACTTAAGGACCAAATATCACCAAGATTCATAACGGAAAAATGAATGCATTTAGTTCCTTTCCACCAACACAGAGCAAAAAGCAGCCAAAATGTCATACATCTCTGAACAAAACCATAAGGGGTTGAAGAATGCTGATGCTTTGAGGGAAGGTCTGGCAGTGAGACAGTTACTGCTTCTGGGAAATCTAATAAAAACGTTTCCATTGATGCTCAAGATGTGTGTTCTGTAGTAAAGAGGCAAGACCAAAGTTCTCTAAATGTAAGACAGATTTTTGAATAACATCAGACTGCACAGACCAAGTGCGTAGTTAAAAAATGAATCTATAGTAGGCAACTGTTAATAAAAAAAGGGTAATAAGTTGGTAGTTCCTTTTCAATGCTGTTATAGGTAAGTATATTAAGTATTCATAATAAAGTTAATTACCCGAAGCCTGAAACTATAATGAGGTAATGAATGGCCACTCAAGCAGTTGGAAGCAGAGAACTGATTAAGTTTCAGCAGCAGAGGTACCCGGTCATCTAGCATTTTGTGTGTTTAGAAATCGGTTCTGATTTCACACCTCTCACATAATTTTAAATTAATTATTTTGTAAAACACCCAAACTAAACATTGATGAGGAAATGCTTTTCCTGCTTAATTTTGTGTCTTGTGAGAGACTTGGCACCATGAGTAAATCCATTGCATCTTCTTGTATAGTGTGTGTGTTCCAGTATATTTTTATTTTGTCCAATGAGTCTAGTTCAAATGTTGCCATTTTTTTGCGTGCTGATTTTTCCTTTCCTTTTTTGTTATTCTTCACAGTTTGGTAGTTTTTGCAACTACAGTGTTTTATATCTTTCACTTGTATGTCTTAGTGTCCTACTACATATAGTAATCGGACTGTTTCCTTTGCTAAACAGATGGAATTTATTCTATTGCTTACTGATTTATAGACTTGTGTAATCTTTATTCATTATGAAATGATTGTCTTATTACATTGTCCTTTTCACCAGCATGACTGATGGGTATGGTTCTATAACATCAGATACTTCTTCAGATCAGTTCTGGCTTATGTATTGATATTCTGTTCTATGATGTATTTTAATATTTGAGATGAACATTCCCTTAACACCTGCATTCAGACTATTATTTTCAAGTGTACAGACATGAGATGGAGATTTGGTTATTTATGGAAAAGAAGACCAGTTGTAATTCTGAATCTGAATTTTTGAATCCTAACTTCATAAAAAACATGATTCAGTGATGTCTATAGATAATGGACACAAATTCTGATAAGATTTTGGAGGGCATTTATGTGGGTACTATAGTAGGGATGTTTATCAATATTGTAATTCAAATAGCTGGGCTTTAGAAAAGTTGAAAATATTTTAGAGTTGAGACAAAAAGGTAGAAGCTGTGTAAGGATATGTTCAGAATGATTACGGCAGAGTGCTACTTTAGAAATTGTGCCATTTGTTTCTATGTACCTTTGAAATCCAGAAGACAGAATTTAAATGGATGAAAGTTCTTTAAAGTTTCAATGTTATAAAATTGTCCCTTGTCAGTCATAAAAACTGACTACAAAAGTGAGAAGAATGTTGAAGATCAACATGCATATGAGAAGAGAACAAGCTAAAGAAACATTTCTTTAGGTTATTATATTTTCATGGGCTTAAGCCACAAAGGTTTGAAAGGTCCAACTAGAAAAGTAATACTCTACATTTTAATCTTCTTAAATTCACAGCCATGGTTTTATTTTTCTCAATCAAAAGACAACTTTTCAGTTCAGCTGACTGAGTTTGGCAAAGTTAGCAGGGAGCCAAATTTAGAGTTGTGACAGGAAGCTATCTTTAGACTTAACTATGGAGAGACTAGCATCTCTGCAATTTTACACTCACTTTAGATTAGAGTCACGTTGAAATGTGTTGGTGTGGTCCAGGTCAAATCTTGACAAGTGTGCTAAATAGGAAAATAATGCCTGTGATAGCAATTTATAAAAAGGGATCTAATCATTTGAGGTCCACAGTCAGAAGTTGATAAGGAAAAAATATGTGATGTTTGATCATATTTTAGCAGGTACTATTTGGACTTGAATGTTTAGGTCGATTGTCATCTTTTAGCACTAATTGATGCCTAATTTGGCTTGATGGGAACCATAATTTCTGTAGTTTAGATTTGAGAACCATTGGAACCACAAAGAAAAAGAAATGAGTGAAGCTATTTAGAAAAGAAAAGTTATTAAATTACCGATTACTGTGTACAAAGGGAGTCTATGCTAATGAGATTATAAAGACCTTTTTCTGTTATTTAAGACAGACCTAATTCACTTATTTTAGCAAAACATTTTAAAACTCAGTGTATTTGTGCAAACCCAAAAGACACAGATTGACTCAGACCGTTTTAATTCCCACTCTTTTATATTTTCCTATAATTGCTTTGGATGAAATGTTGCCCTCAAGTCGCAGTCTTGGCACTGAAATCAGTGGGAGTCACACGAGTTCTACAAGGGCTGTAACTTAGAATTTAGTGAGCAGTGAATCAGCCTGACTCATATCACAACCGTTTTCAACAATTATATTAAGGAAGAGTTGATTAAAGTGGTGTCTCCCTGGGATCTCAAATGCTGGCCACAGCTGATCGAAATAGTCTTTACAATCAGAACTTAAACATAAATTAAAAAAATAATTGAAAAAAACTTTTTTTTAAACTAAATTATTCAGATCAAAATAAATACATTTTAATATAAATTAAATTTTATTTAAATGAAATTAAATGTCGCACAAAATCTCGGCTGCTGTACATGCTTACCAGGTGGTACTGCCTTAAATCTTCCCTCCTACCCCATGCTTTTGTATTCTAGGACAGGACAGTGGTTTAGGGTGTTTCTGACTCAGGATTTATGCAGACACAATACAGTGACAGAAGCCTTTACATTTACACCAGCTTTCCAAAAATGGCATCTATACATCCTACCAGTGTTCAACGGTGTTTAATACACATTGTTATCCATTCAGTAAATTATTTATTATATGTGCTTATGAAAGCGGAATGGTACAGAGAGATCTAACTGTGCAATTTATTTTATATTAGCCAGATCTTCCAACTTACCACAGTATACCACGTAAAAATTTTTTAGTACCTGAACATTTCCATCCTGTGTATTGTCTGAGAGTAAACTACAAAATCAGAGAGAAAGCAGCTTATTTTCCAGTAGCTGCATGGGATTTTAAATAGCACTACCAATAAGTAAAAAAAAAAAAAATTGTTAATACAAGAAAACCTATTTGTGTACACACTAAAAACATCAATGAATACCACAGCAGAGGACTTTTATGTACACATTTTTCTTAACAAAATACACTTAAAACGTATGTTACAGTTACTAACAAATGGGAAGTTGACAGAAAGATAGAACTTCGTTTTACATCACTTGGTTTGGATTCATAGCCTTTTGGCACTGTTTTCCTATAACATCAGTTTGGTATTGTGTTCTATATGAAAGAATGAGTCTCATTCTTGCAGTGTTAAAAAATCAATGCCTAACAGCTCTTTCATCTTTCAAATTAAAAAAAAAAAAAGTACCCTAGCGCAAAGTAAGGGTAGAATATAAAACAAGACAATGTTGACTATCCTGTCATTTGTTGGTTTCTTTGTATCCTTAATGGCCTTTATTCATTATTAATATGTTTAGTTCTTAAACCTCTCAGCATGTACGGGCAGATGGGGCTTTGAGCAACCTGGTCTAGTGGAAGGTGTCCCTGTCCATGGCAGAGGGGTTGGACTAGATGATCTTTGAGGTCCCTTCCAACCCAAACCATTCTATAATTTTGCAAATGCTACAAATGGCCAATATAGAATCAAAATGTTAATCAATTTAAGAAATTGTCTGCTCAGTTGTTTTTTGGTTTCTTATGTATATTGACCACTTATTTTCTTTCTTTGGCAGATTGTAGCTTTGCGTGAACAAAATGCGCACATTCAAAGGAAAATGGCAGCTGGTGAAGGGCCTGCTGAATCAGAGCATATTGAAGGAATGGAGCCAGGGCAAAAGGTTCATGAAAAGGTATACAATGTTAGTTTTCATTGGATGACACAATCAATATGAGAAATAATCAGGTGTTAGATTTTTGTAATGTGGATATTTTATTGGATGTTTCCTTTAGAATATTGTCTGCCTACTGAAACCAGCATCAAAAAATGAGCTTGTTTAAATGGAAAGGAAATGCAAATGGGCAGATATTTGATAAGGTATTGAGTAAGACCCACAGCTTATGACAAACTTTTCTTGGAATTTTTTGCGTAATGCTACAGTTAAGGATACTTTGTCCTATTGAGTGATGCTCTGTATGACACATACAGAAGAGCAAGGTCTAGTGGCATGTATATGT
The DNA here is from genome assembly GCA_008711295.1 of Anarhynchus alexandrinus. NCBI lineage: Eukaryota > Metazoa > Chordata > Aves > Charadriiformes > Charadriidae > Anarhynchus > Anarhynchus alexandrinus. The sequence continues at coordinate 2,384,668 of VUYV01000067.1, read as the reverse complement.
GAAAGGGTATATACGCAAAAACTGCTGCCAAAACAGCCCTTAAGGGAATGACAGAGACCTAAAAACTAGAAAAAGTCATTTTCCTCTGTGCTGCCTATAGATACTCTTCAAATTCATGCCCATGTTCATATAGAGAGAAGTGAAGAGCTTTTAGCTTACTTAGCATTCATTGAAAAAGAAATTAGTACATAGAATCTAGGCTAAGTATTTGCTGCTTAAGGCTGAAAGAGAAAAAAAACGTAGAGAATATCTGATTTAGAAACAAGGTTTTCTTCTAAGCTTTAGTTTTCCAGATTGATAAAACCCGAGTTGCATATCTTCCTCTCTTGCTTCACAGTTGTTAAATTAAAATGCAAGCATAACATAACATTTGGCAGACAGCTGAAATGAGTAGAGCTGCTGCTTGGATCTCTAATCGTGCATTTTTGTCTAATGGCATGTGATGAACAGTGGTATAAATCATACTTATAAAAAATAACACTCGTCATTACTTATTTATTTTATAGGCAATCCAATTTAAAGGGCGCACTTGCACTGCAGGCATTGATTTTACATGTTTTGCAGTTTATTTTATGTGTGTATTTTTCTTTGAGTAATTTATGTGGTCGAGAAATATACAGTAAACAAATACTGTTCAACTACTTTGCTCTTCCTTGCAAAATATTAGTTTGACACATCTGTGAAATTTTGTTAAAACAGTGAACATCCCACTCACTTGTGCTTTTAAATATAACCACGCTGCTTAGCTGAAAATCTAATTTTCCACTTTCTTTGCAAGCTATGTCTTCTGATTTGAGCCATTGGGCTTGTTGCTTATAAGCAGAACTAAGTGGAAATAACAATATCTGTCCTTTAAGAAATCAGCATATTTAAACCTTAATGAAAGAGGAATAAAAGCCAAAGTAACACATTATCATAACTTTATATTAAATGTTTCTAGAATATCATGTCAAGAAAACTTCTGTGTTTCCTAATCAAAGCAATTTAATTTGCTCTTGCTGAGCTCAATTACAGGCTCATGCTTACTAATTTTTGCTCCTTATAGTAATGAAAGCGTACTGGATAGGGAGTTAACAGGAGGCTGTGTTGACACCAGATCAACCAGTGCACTCTAATTCCCATCCTCTGCACTAGCTGCTCTCTACCCTGCTACTGTCACCTCAGTGCCCACCATCAATTCCTTCTTATTTTGTGAAGTCCCCACTTGGAAAGATACTTCACCTTAGGCCCAGACTCTAAGCATCCCTTTAGCAAATATTCCTTCAACGTCAGCAGTAGGGATGGAGGACAATAAGCTGTGAGGCAATGGTTTGCACCCTCTTACAATACAGGAGATCAAAGTTTGGTTTCAGTCAATCTGAGTAGTTCCTGTGTTTTAGGTTTCGACTTTGTGGCTGATAGTCACAACAATTATACAGGTAAAACAAAAGTAGTACCTTCAGGAAATGACCATATTAATTGTGCCTATCTTCTTGGACTTCCCAGGAGATACAGACATGGTAAAGCCTATACAGATATCAAAGTAGAGTTTGCCTAGGTTCCCAGAACAGGTAGTCGCAAACTGGTGTAGGCAATTGGAGGATTCCTCAGGTAAAAGTTACCTACAGAAAGAGTTAGGCAGCATGGCTAACATGGAAAACATGAAGACTGGACTGTTTTTGGAGATTTAGGTGTGTCAAAGTTTAACATCCTTTCTGAAGCTGGAATAACTTCTGTATTTAGGAAAAAGATGTCAACATAGATTTCAGCTCATTTGTAGCATTAGTACTGAATTGATTACTATACTCTTGGGGGCAGAAGATTTTTTGACTGCATTTCAGGGGAACATGGAAATTACTTCAATGCTTAGAATAGGTGCTAAAAGAAGTTATTAAATACTTTTAAGCTTCTTCCTCTCAAGAGGATTGAAAGAGCAGTCCAAGAATTTTTCTGGGCCATTCATTTTCTTTTTCAAAAAAATTTGGAAAAATGATACATTGCCAGAGAACTGAAAAGTTAATGTCATGCCAGTAATTAAAAATATATGACCAAAGTTGCATTAGTCTGTTTATCTACACTGATATTAGCAAAATTATGAAAAAGCTAATGCTGAAAGTTAAAAGTTAAAAAAAAAAATGCAGAACGTTCCAAAAATGCTAAAATGAGAGTTTGTACATTTTATAGGAAGTAGTTTATGTGTATGTATTTTTATAAGAAAAAATTTGGTTCAAAAGGAAATTGACCTATTATACCATAAATGGATTTCTATAAAGCAATGGCTTTTTTAAATGAGCAATAAGGGAAATCAAGCTAGTTAATCTTTAAGAAATAGAAATCTTATTAATGGTGACAGGGTGTAATCATAAATGGAGACTCATTATCAAGTATAAATGAAACATCTCAAAAGAAAATAATAGTAAAATAGAAGTAATGAGAAGTATTAACTATGAATATTTATTACTTCACAAAACAAGCAAAGGAAAAAAAAATCTAAAAAGAGAAAGACTGAATGGTTTTTAGGTATGATTTCAGAAAATTCCAAACTTTGCAAGACATCTGCTATAGGAAAGCATTAGGGAGTATAAGGAGCCTCTCGGGTCTGTCTTTTGGTGCCTGGAAGAGACTGCAGGTTGCACTGTGAGTTGCTTTCATTGGTAGGTGGATGCCAGGTCATTAAACAGGTAAGGTCACACGTTTTCTTGGGGGAACTCAACCAGGTATGTTAAAATTTCTGCTTTATGACAATAAAGCTTCTAAGCTATATCATTTAGGCAAGAGAAATTTAAAAGCTAGCAAGTACAGTGATTGCAAATACTCATTGACAAATACACGGCCAATTCTCACGTATGAAGGCTAAGGGGAACTTCAAAATACAGAGAACAGACAAAAAATATTCCAATGATAAGGCTAATGAAACTAAGACAAGTAATAAGCATGAGAAACAATTAATAAGTATGAAGGGTAATCCAAGAAAATGCAAAGCTCCAGAATTTGCCCTTATTGCCATCTATCAGTGTATTTTTTTTTACGTGAAATAATGAAATCATATTAATTGTTCAAATCTGTAAGAAAAGTTTCAAAGGAAAATGAAAATAAAGAAATTATGGCATACCAATGATCTAGTTAAGCTAGCACTTTTTATTCTCAGTTCCAAACTGTGACATGTTTTAGAGAAAATTCATCAAAACAATTATTTGGGATTATTCCTATGCAGGGTTTGGGGTTTTTTTTCAGAGTTCTATTTTGTTATGTGTAGAACTATATTGGAAACCTTTTTATCCTGTCCTATCTGAAGTCACTTTGAATAGTCTTATTATTCATATTATAAACAAAATATACATAACTAGAGAGAGAGATTCTACTTTACCAGTGTAAAAAACACATGCATTGTTATGGAACTTCACTTCATCACCTTTTAGTTTGTTTTTCAAACAAATGGCTATACAAATGCTAATGTTTTGGTTTGGAAAAAAAATATTGTGCATACTGGAGACCAGCATCAGATTATTTGCCCACCTAACTCATAAGCCATTGTGCTGTTTTGTGTGTAATTTTGTCAGTATGATTCCTTCTGGGTTTTGTCAGAGAGTAATATAAAAGTCCTTGTAAGTGTATGAAGTAATGAGTTACTTGAGGAATCCAATGTCTCTACTTTTATTTGCCATTTTGAACTAGGAATCATTTCCATCTATATCCAATCAATGATCATGGTCAGGTTGGAGGAGGGAAATATTTTTTCCACAATGTTTGAAGGACAGTTTGTCAAGATACCCCAAATATAAGATTTTCCCTACTAATATAGTAACTAGTATATTTAAAGACATATTGGGATGCCTGAACCTGTGACTGAATCTCATGCACCATCTACCATATGTAACTGGAGCAAGAAATAGGAATGAGTCTCAGATGCTGACAAGAAGCACATTGTGCTCTTGTTTCTTGCTATAAACCATGTCCCTTTAAAGCGATGCTTGCTGGTCCTGAAAAAAAAAAAAAAAAACAAAAAAGATGCTGTGAAAAATCAGTATCTTTTCAAACAAAGTCATTATTTCATACTGGTATTTATTTCAGCTTCCAGGGAAATTGAATTATTCAGTAAAATGAAACGTTTTCAGAAATGCTCATATGCAAATTGGGAAGGATTGAAGTTGCTTTGGAAAACATTGAATCTTCTTATGTTTGCATACCTTAAATGTCCACTATTACAGTACCCCCTTCACTTATAATGATCTTTTTCCTTGATGGTTCAAAATTCATTGCCTATTTCTGGCCCATATTGGAGAATATTCCTCAGTAAATTCCATGCCACATCTTTTAATTCAAACATATAGCAAAGCATTGCTATAATTCTTCTGAAATTAATGGAGTTTTATCAGAGATGAATTGGCCTGGGGAAGGACTATTTTTATCCTCAAAGACGCCTTGTATGCATAGGAGGGTTCCTGCTTGACAAAGCACTTCAGCGTGGATTTCTGTTACGCTGAAGACATAAAAGCTAAGCAGTTAAGAGCAGTGTAAATCTGGGTGTTTCTCCTTGGAAGCACACTCTTTCTATTTTTAAACTTTATTGCTGACATTTGTAACTGCAACTTGTAAACACTAGTAAAATACAAAGTCTGTTTGTGCCTATTTGGTGCCTTTACTTATTTTTTTAAATATTTCATATGTCACTATGATACCTATAACCTGCTAATAAGGAAACTCTTCCTTAATGGCTGGAGAGCAGCCCTGAGGAGAAGGACCTGGGGGTGCTGATTGACGAGAAGCTCAACATGAGCCAGCAATGTGCGATCGCAGCCCAGAAGGCCAACCGCATCCTAGGCTGCATCAAAAGAAGTGTGGCCAGCAGGTCAAAGGAGGTGATCCTGCCCCTCTACTCCACTCTTGTGAGACCCCACCTGGAGTACTGCATCCAGCTCTGGAGTCCCCAACATAAGAAGGACATGGACCTGCTGGAGCGTGTCCAGAGGAGGGCCACGAGGATGATCCGAGGGCTGGAGCACCTCTCCTATGAGGAGAGGCTGAAAGAGTTGGGGCTGTTCAGCTTGGAGAAGAGAAGGCTCCGGGGAGATCTTATTGCGGCCTTCCAGTACCTAAAGGGGGCCTACAGGAGAGCTGGGGAAGGACTTTTTACTAGGGCATGTAGTGATAGGACGAGGGGGAATGGCTTTAAACTGGAAGAGGGCAGGTTTAGACTGAACATTAGGAAGAAGTTTTTCACTTTGAGGGTGGTAAGGCACTGGAACAGGTTGCCCCGAGAGGTTGTTGAGGCCCCAACCCTGGAGGTGTTCAAGGCCAGGCTGGATGTGGCCTTGGGCAACCTGGTCTAGTGGGAGGTGTCCCTGCCTATGGCAGGGGGGTTGGAACTCGATGATCTTCAAGGTCCTTTCCAACCTAAACCATTCTATGATTCTATACTCCAAGATCCGTAACTGTATCATTAAAACTCATTTGCTAGTTTTGTGTTTTTACCCACTTTTTCTAAAAAGCACACTACCATGGTCCTACCCACAGTAAGGGCAGTTCTACGAGCGTGGTTGTTCCTTTCCCCTCAGAACAATAAACCAGAATATTTTATGCACACGGAAACAGCTACGTATACCAGGATAGGTAAAAGAGTCTGATAGTTCTGGTGCAACAAAGAGCTTTTTCTCCTAAATAACTAGTGCTGCATTTTATGAGGGACTCAGAGCCGTATATAATTGCTTTTTACATGTATTAAACAGCTGGGGGGGGGGGGGGTGTTGCTTTATAATATACCTCAGGCAGTCACATTCAGCTTATTTAAGAACCACCCTTTTTCTTCTTACGCATAACACTAACATATTCCAATAATTAAATCAAATTCCAGTAGTTTATAAATACTAAAATCTGTTAAAACATTGACAACAATTACAGACATTCTATCTTGTGGGAGTAAAAGGTGTTTTTTCCAAAGCGAACACAGTGGGCTAAAATGTTCAGCGTGCACATAAAATACAACCAAAATGAAATAATTAAAGTAACAGGCCTCTTTCAGAGCAATCATCAGAATGCATTCCATTTTTGGACTTGACTATTTTTTGGATTTTCTGATCACTTTGTATGGTTAGTAGAAAACTGCAGTAGAAAACTTTCTGTTTCAGTTTTTACTTACTAATTTCTATCACGTGTGCTCTTCTATTTTGAATGGATAGATAAAGAAATCTTTCCTTTTAACTGGCAGCATAGTGGAATGACAGAAGAAGGAGTGAAGGCACGACACGTGGAGCCCTCATCAGAAGCAGCAGTTTAAAAGAGGACTTAGTAAGGATTGAACACCAACTGTCAGAGGGGTGTTTGCAACTTAGAGAAAGTTTACTGTAAAGACTTTTTGTTTGCCATTTCCTGAGTGCAGTCATAATGCATGATGTATAAAAAATAGGGGGAGACATGATCGTTGCCCCAAGGCATTCACATTCTCAATTAGTGAAACAATACACTTCAGACACAAAATACACTTAATAACCAGTTGATGGTTTGTTTCTAAGCAGTGCAGATATCTTTCTGGCTTTCTAATCATCTCTTTCTGGATTAATATTGATAAAGCTAATTAAAGAAGCATGTGCTGAGGAGGCCTTAATGAAGACTGATGGCTTGACACACCTGGGGAGGGGAGGAGTTTTCACTGAAAGGAAATATGGCTAAAAGCTGCAGCTGGGATTAGAAGTCCTCTTGAATCTAAGGAGTGAGTTTGGGAGAGTATGCAATATTCTCTCTGAAAGAGTCTAGGCAAATATTTTGTAAGTATTGTTCTGCCTAATAGTTTAGTATGTCTGTATGACTATAAATACTTAGTGCTCAACACTATAGCATAGGGATTTTATTATACTGAAAAGCTGCATTATTTATGTGTTATTTACATGATAAATCAATAGATTTCTCAGTTAGATCTTTAATTTTTCAAGAAATCGGCTCTCTGTTTTGTATAATTTAAATTGTCTTTCAGTCATAAAAACTTGTTTTCCTTTTCACCTAATAGAAACCCCTATATACTTCTACATATCAGTCCTGTTAAAACACTGCGTTAAAAGTCTCGTTACCTTTGCAGGGTGATTTTACACTTCAGGCGCTGTGCTAGCAGGCAGCATTGGCTGCCTGACCTTTGCTGGATGATTTACTGCAAGGAGTGGCCAGGCCAGTCATTTCTAATGGTAGGCTGGTGAGACTACTAAGAAAAGAGAGTTAGACAAGGCAAATGGGGGCAGGGTTTGAGCATATAATTTGGTTTGGCACTTTACTAGCCCTTATAATAAAGAAGCGGGAACTGATTTCTCTCTCCGGTGTAAGACCTCAGAAACTCTTCTAATAGTGTAAAGGAGAAATAAGCTAGAAGAGACCAGCAACAAGAAGAAAAATACCCACCCATCAAGTAAACCTTTTTTTTGTTTTTTCCCCCTACCCCATTTTGCAAAATGAGTCAAGTGTGACAGATGTTTACAGCCATCAGAAAGAAGAATAAGAGTTGAAAGCTGATAAGGAAATAGAGTTGTTCCAGATCTTTAAAGCAGTAATAAAAGCTGGAGTCTTTTGATGGCTCGGTTGAAAGAGCAAGAAATGAGGATGTTTGAAGAGAAAAGTGCTGGAGAAGGTAGCTATTTTTACATCAGTATTGGGGTGGGGAAGAAATACTTTAGTTGAGGGAACATTGGCTTTGATAGTTGATTAGAGGTTGGAGAAAATTCAGAGTAACTGAAGAGGAGACCTCTAATGATTATGAGATTACTGCCTGACACAGACCAAAAGATGTGGAACAACCTGGAGAAGTAGCATAGCCTTCAAACATAAAGAGGCAACCAACCACTTAGAAATTACTGTGACAGCTTAGGTGTAACGCTATTATTTTGGGCATAGCTTTTCACATTCTGTTTTGTGTGTTGATTATATGGATGATGATCATATTGCTTTTGCTTGTTTAGCTGTCACTTGTGATTGGGCTATCACGTAGCTATGTATCTGTGTTAATATCATTTACTTTCTTTTAAGCCTTTTGCACGAGGCATTTGAATGGAATAGGGGTGCAAGAGCTCTATGCTATAGTAAAAAGCATTTTTGGTAACTTGATATTCATTTATTCTTATATCTCAAACAGCATCAGTAAACATTACTCTTTGCAGCATTAAATTTTACTCTTACTTTCATAAAGTCAAGTGATGTCTATAATTTAGCTTCCTTTGATGATTGTTTAACTTCCTTTTTAGTATTTCTGTACTACAAAATTCAGACAAGTTTATTTGACCTGAAAAATAGACAGTATTTCTGTCTCTCCCCTGACGATCTGGCCTTCATGGCCAGCTTTTCTAAGTAGGAAGGAGCATCTCCACCACTACAGAGCTAAAAATAATCTTTTTCCCTGGGACTTGGGATAAAATTTTCCAGTTTTTCTGCCTAACTGTTTCAAAAGCTCTAAAAAAAAACCCAACAAACCAAACAACCACCCACCTGTTGTTAAAGCTTTTAAACTCTATATGGCATTTCTTTCCTCTCTTTCTCATGTAGAATTTTCTATATATCTATTATTCCTAGGAATTACCTTGGTTCAATGAGAGTCTAAACATAATTTAGGTTTTAAAATTGGTACTACTACTGATGACGTTGCATTTCTAAAGTGATTTATACCGTTGAAATTCTGTATATTGCATGTGAAGTACAGGAAAACTTTCATATCTCAGCTGCCATATCAGCAGTTGACTGACCAAAAGTCAGAGCAACTGACCAAATACATCTGTACTGTTATCGAGCAGCAGCTGTCACCTGCCTTAGTCAAATATGAAGGGAGAAGTCTCACAAAATGAAGTGAGTCAGTGGCGTTTCTTTAGGTTAAGATGCCATCCTAGAATAACAGGGAATAACGCCCTAAGTGTTAGGGTCACAGGCTTATGTCAGATATGAGGATATGTCATACCTGGAGGCAGGTAACAGTACATTCCAGTCTCCAAGAGTTTCTGCAGCAATGACATTCTGTTATTTAGAAACAATTCTGTCTTACAGCCTTTTGTAAATATTGTGATTTTTTTTGGAAACAATTCCTTGCTGAACCTTAGCTTGTATCCTTTGCTTTATTTTTATGTATGTTTTAGATCATTGCTTTCCCAGAAAAAACAAAATGCCCTGATTTGGCATGTTATAAGCTTCAGAGAGAACTTGCATAAACTTGTGTTCTTTGCTTACATACATTTCCAAAATTTATATGGACAAATGAACCTCTACTTAGTTAGCAAATAGAACTTATTATATGCAGACCTTTGAAAAACTATTTTAATGTTAGATTTTACGTTGTATGCCAAGAAATATATGTGTAATCAAAAGGGTGTTTTTTACAAAAGTTTTTTTTTGTTTTGTTTTGGTTTTAAGATAACTCAATTCTGTCATAACTGTAGTGTAACATAGCAGCAGAAGTCTTCTGGGTTATGCTATTTGCCAAAGGTAGCCAGCCTAACACAGACAGTTGCCCTGAACATTGGGAGGAGAGCATGAGAGAAATTTGTTCAGCATGAACTCTGAAAAACCACAATGACATTATACTGACTTGAGAACGTGGTGAAGACTCCAGTTTTGACACTAGGGATTTATGGTGCAATGCACTTGCCAGTAGTCCTTTAAAAAAGAATTTAGACAGTGTCTTAGTAAAGAGTAGACATAAGGCACACACTTTTATGTTGGTTTTTTTTTAAAAAACAAAACCAAAAAACTCAACACACACCACCCCCTGCAGTGCTTACACCATAAAAACAGTAATTTGTTCTAGGAATTCTAAAAGACCAGGGTTCTGAATTTTAAGATTACTTTCAATTGTTCAAAGGTACCTTGTGGTTAGACAGCTTAATTTAGTCTTCAGGCACGGAAATGCTTATGCACATGGACATCGTGTGAATCACCTGCGCTCACACTACCACAAAGTGAGAGGCACTGATGAGGAGTAAATGAATCTTATCTCCACTGCTGAGTGCTCAGAGGTAACCCTGTGAGATATTATTTTCTCCCTTCTTGCCACTCTCTGCGGTTAAATTCTAGCACATAATATTTAATTCATTACTAGTTGATAGCATTTAGACCAAATGTATCTGTGTCAGGTGTTTTACAGCTGGAGAGAAAATATCACTTGGAGGTGCTTTTTACTGTTCTTGGGGTTTGCCTTTATAAAATTAGGTTCCTGTGTATATTTTGCCACATATGTAGGTGACTGTAAGGTTCTTTCTACAAAATAAAATGGAGCAGTACTTTGCAATCAATAGCCTGGGACAATTTTACAATGTCTTTGTTAACTGCTGTGGTGTGCTGTCCTTAGTCTTTTTTTTTTTTTTTTAAGCTTAAGTGTACTTCCACTCAGTTTGCCTTCAGTATTATCACTCAGGCTTAATTGAAAAGGCGATGTGAAATAGATTAACAGAGGCTAAGAATATTCTGGGTTAGTTTTGTTTTACACTTTCTTCTGGTGTTCCTTTTACCATTGTTCTTTTTTTTTTTTTTACTAGTAAAGCAGTAAAGCAGCTGGTTTTCCTTTTATTATTTCATGGCAGAGAGAATAGGGGAGAGAAATAACAGTCTAGGGGGGATTTATTGTTATGTGTAATGCTCCAATTTGCTGTCCTTCTCCCTGCTGACGCTCCTATACAAGCAGCAGATTGCCTTACTGCTGTGCTTTTTGGGTCTTGAAAGAATGAAAATCTGATATCGGGGATGTTGGTTTCCTTTTCATACTGTTCAGCAGTAGGGAACATGAACATTTATTTACCTCCTCCATTTCCACAGACCATAAGCAACTCAAAGATTATTTATTATTTTTCTCTCCAGATATTTCTTGTTTAATCCATATTACCCTTTACAATGGCACTCAGTCCTACAGGATATTTTTTGAACTTTGATTTCCTCTGCGGTATGCCGCCTCTGTTGTAGTTAATGTCACTGTCATCAGATTTACTTGATGATTATTTCATCTCCTTTCTGTTTCTCCTCCTAGCTCGTTTTGCTATATTTGGGTAAGTGTAAAAGCCTTCTTTATGAAATAAGAGTATCTCTGAAGACCTTAGTATAGACAGTGATTTCTCAGTTATTTATCTGGTATGTGGTGATATACCAGCAAAAAAAAACCTGCAGAAACCCACAGCAGGCCTTCCTCTTGCTGTTGCTCTTTCCCTCGTTCTTCCCAGTGTTGAGGAAAGCGAGTGCTACATTGCTGGGTGCAGATGTAGTTGCTCATTTACCTTTGTTTGCTCTGAATGAGCCCAAGCAAAGACATCTGAGGTTGTATGAGGCATTTCAGGCTGATGCCAACCAGATTTCTCATCTGGCTGAGAAACCCGTGGAAGGGGGCAGTGGGAGAGGGCAGAGACCCTTATGGCGTGGGCAGCAGGCGTGCACGCGTTGCAGCGGTGTGTGCCTCTTGTGTCTGTAGAAAGCAAAGAAGATATACGAGAAAGAATTGCAGCATTGTGGTCTAAATAAGTAAATGTGATAGAAACAGATGGACTATCTTTTATTGGATAAACTAGTTAGTACAAAAAAAAAAGTGTAACATCAGAGCTTGTGAGCTATTTGCCACTTTTCTTTTCTCGAGGAAAAATAGCCATTACTAGTCGATACTTTTATGTGAAATCATTGAAATTAAGGAATGTGCCCATATGTAGCTTTTTCATGACTACATTGGATAGACGGCATCATGAAACTTGTTGAAGATTTTATCTGGATGACTAATTTGTAATCCAGATCTGGGGACCACGTACCTTTTTTGTTTTCTCTGCTAGAATGTTTCAGCTGGTTAAAAAGTTTTCTTTACTCTTCCTGCCCTCCTTTAAAGACTTCCCAATTGTTTCAGCTTACTTTCAGTACTTTCTTTTTTGCCTCTCTGTACTAATTTGACACTATTTCTTGCATATGTTGGGGATTTTGGGTAGTGTACGGATATCACAGTTAAGAATGTCTACTTTGAGACTTTTTTTGTGAATGCTTTTTTGAGAAGATTTCCCTTAGTTCTTCAGGTAATAATGAACAGAGATCTATTCAAAACTTAGATTTCATTATTATAAGCATTCAACTAATTGTTTGTTTACAAATGGATTGCTATTGATGCGCAGTATCATCAACAGGAAACTCTTTGCATATCAGGAAATATTTCAGCAAAAAAAAATGCAGCCAGATTAAAAAATAAAAAAAGAAAAAAGAAAAAGATGAGGGACATGGACATCCTTCAGAAAACCCGTAACAGAGAAGATGCTGCAGTTCTGTCTCCCAGCTTATTCTGTAGGGAATTCCTCTGGGGCATGAGAGGTTCTTGCTCCTTTCACTCATTCAGAAAATGCATTTGAATGGGCGTCATCTACAGGATGCCTTTTGCTTCTACTGGCATAGCGTATTTTCACATTCTTGTTCAAGCTTTTTTTGTTTGGGAGAAAGTATAACCATAAAACTGTTGGTAAAAACCCTCCTGAGAACCTGAGGAATGTTGTGTCAGTTACTCCTTGAATTAATGCTTAATAACTTTCTACCTGTGGACTTTTGGCGTGAGTACTCCATGTGATGTACCCATATAATGGATATGTCATAAAATAATAGCAAGGCGTAAGAGTGACAAAATGTCACTTAAAATCCCTAAGTAAAGTTTTAAAGTATGCTTCAAAATTCTAAAAATACCAAATTTGAAGCTGATTCTTTTATTTTTAATTGTATTTTTAAATAAAACTTTTCTTTTATGTCAGTCGTACTAAAAACATTAAAATGTTGACATTTTTGGTAAGTTGGAAATTTTAAATACTAACCAGCTTTATATATGAATACAGGAATAAGGTAAAGCAAAAGGGAACAATAAGTAGAATTAACACAGCTTGTACAAAGAATTCAGCAATGAATTATGAGGGAAGTTTATGTGCATAAATCAAAATAAATACTTTCATAATTGGCAATCACAATTTTTCCAGTGGTGAGACATTATTTCTAGATACATTTTATTTGTCTTTCCAGAAATCTCAGGTATTAAGTAAATCAGCAGAAAAAAAAATCCCGTATCTTTCACATTTAAATGATATGTGTTTTGGTTATTAACATCTTAACGAGAAAAGTTTTATTAATGAAAATATTTCTCTGCCAGTGAACATACTCCTAGATATCGCATCTTGCCATTTCAAAATGGCAATGGCTTATATCACATAAGGTACATGATCACATGCCGTTTATTGCTTTTCAGATTTGGTATTTGGCTTATTATAATCTTGCAGCATTTCCTGGACCACTATTTAGAGAGTTGTAGGGCAAATTCAATGCAAGGTAAAATTTGTTCATCTGTGACAACTGCTAAAATTGCTGGATGAGATTAAAACTTTAAACCAGATTATAAATATCATAGGTTAAAAAGCTATCTCAAATTTATGCAATCGAATAAAGTATGAGGGTTAGAATGCTTTATCCTGTTTGAGTACTATTTTGTTTACATATGTGATTTCTGCATATTAATGGGATTTTGATTCAAGTAGACTAACTGGACACTTTCCAAACAACAAACTGAGTGTAAATAAGTTTAATTGCTGTTGTCATTTTACCATGGTGTCCTGAAAGTAGATCAACAATGGTTCAGCAGCTAACATAAAACATCAAGATAATATAATTAACTAGTATACAGAAAGCAAATTTGGAACTGAGTTATTTGATGTAATGAGTTTTTAGAGTAAAATAATTTTATTCGATGATCCGCAGAGGGGCAGGTGGTCTTGATCTGGGTTCATTTTATGGCTGATTGGGGAAAAAATGTTCTTAAAGCCATTAAGCAAAGTAATTTTCTTCGAATTTGCTGAAAGATTTCTGTATAAATGTATTTTGAAAAGAATAATACAAAAGTGCTAATGAAAGCAAGCTTCGCTTCCTCTCAGATCTTGCTAGGAATATTTCATAAATACAGTGCTATACACCCTACCATCTGAAGGACAACAAGCTCCTTTTAGGACCAATATTCCTGTATGGATCTCAGAGCATCATAACCTGTTTAAAATGACAGTTACAGTGAAATACTTTGTTCCCATATTGCATAATATAAATTTAACTGATAAAATTGCACCTAATCAAGAAAGTTAATGACAGGTTGGGCTACTTTGGTTTTATTTTTTCATGTTATAGGTCAAAATCAAATCATTTTTGTTTTGCTTGTTCTTTTTGCCTGATTTCTTTTTGACATGAGATAACTAAATTTGTATGAAACTATGGCTTAGTCTATGCTGGAAAACATTAGTGTAAGTATCTATTATCATGAGGCAACGCCAGCAAGTCCTGCTAGTGAACGCACTTCTTTCCTGAAATTATTTGCAATATTAATTATTTTCCAAATTAAATGTGAGTTCTGGACTCTTGATTTATTTTTTTTCTTTATACCTATTTTCATACCAGGGCTTTCATCAGCACACAAATTACTTCAGCAGAACTTGTTTCTAATGTAGACCTAACCACTTTGTTGTCCAGACTCTAAGCACTTTCTGATACTGTGAATTTGTGATTTATTAGTGGTGCTTCCTGTCTGCAGCATGGCCTATTTTGCAAATGAAGTAGACCTTGATTAAGTTTAAATGCTGTGTAAGTTGAGCTAAGACGTATGCATACAATTTGGTTCTTTTTAGGAGTAATATTGTTGCAATTTGTACTTGAATAGTCATAATGTCAAACTAAACCTATTTTTGTGTAGTACTCTGCTCTTAATGCAAACATTTACTTCTCTATGTGATGTTACATTCTGTAATCCCTTGATATGAATTAAAATTAATCTTTTGTAATTTTTTCATAAGTACACCTGTCTTATCTACCATGAAAATTATTGTGTTTTTCTCTTCCTAGTTGCTTTTTTGATTTTAAAAATAATCTTTGTTTTAGAAATTCTTTAGATAGAGTCCACATTAAAAGATAATTAATAAATAATGTCACTTCTCTGTTAACAGCGCCTCTCAAATGGCTCCATAGACTCAAATGATGAAGCCAGCCAAGTTGTCGAACTTCAGGAACTACTGGAAAAGCAGAACTATGAAATGGCACAAATGAAGGAGCGTTTGGCTGCGCTGTCTTCCCGGGTGGGAGAGGTAGAGCAGGAAGCAGAGACCGCCAGAAAGGAGCTCATTAAAACAGAAGAAATGAACAGTAAATATCAGCGTGACATTAGAGAGGTAAGGAGCTCACCACACTGGCCTTCCATTTCTTGACTGTTGTTCCTGTGATACCCACTACAAACTGATAAAGGCCAATGAATATGGGCAGCAAAAGTTGAGTACTGATAAAAACCCTTGTACATAAGAAACGCAACATTTACATTAAGAAATAGCACTAGAAGTCTCTTTATAAAGCTGCGTTCATAAAAGTGGGTGTGTATTTGAGCAACTCTAATAGGAGGAAGGCCAAATCCTTTGTGGCTTAGCATTACTAGAGTGCATTCTGGCAAATTTTCAGCTATTTAAAGTTTTTAAGATGAACTCTGTTAAATAGAGATGTCTGAAATACACTTTTAAAACTCCTGGGCTCTTTTATAAAATGGTGTTATTTGTATAATCAGTTATAATATTTTATTAATATTTATTAATATTTACTCATGTGTGGTAACTTCATTATCCCTGTTATAATATGCTATTCCCCTCTCTCAATAAATGGAAATATAATTCAGTTTTTTCTTTTCTTTCCTCCTCTTAAATTTGTAGTGCTCCTTAGTACTCTCCAGAGTATCTTCTCTTATGGGGAGCTCAAGATATGTGGAAAGTTAGCTTCTAGGATCTATTTTGGTATTTTGAAATTAGAGTAGTTATCTTTCTGTTACCTGCTTTCTACAATATAGGTATTTCATATGGATTTGTGTGTGTTTGTATATATATACATATGTATGTATATATTTAACCTGTTATTTCTAGTATTCTGGAGGAAATCTTCCTTCAGAACTTCTGATGCCTGACACAGCCTCAAAGTGTCTTCACATAATAGTATTCTGCCTCTATTTAAGTGTTGTATCATTTTTATCTGATTACAAAAAATAATTTGCACTGATATGTTTCTCCTTTTCCACCACTGTTACCTAATATCCCTAGAGGTCTCCAATATCTCCACTCTCATTTACCTTTTGATAAGTATTGCTGTTTCACAGACACTTGAATTGCCACTTGCTGTTTCTCCCTTAAATACCACATTACAAGAGCTACAGGCTTACTTGCTTTCAGCCCTTCTCTTCCTCAGCAAAGTAGCCACTAAATACATTTGCATGTAGAATAATTACCAAATATCAGTGCAAAATGTATTTGTAAGGGTGGAAGTGCCTTTGTTATTTCATATGTCCACAAAAGATAGCCTTCCTAATACAGAAGATGAAATACCTGCAACAAGAAGGGTAGTTTAGTATTGCGTAACTTGGGTAAATTATTGGATTTTTTTGTGTGTGCTTTTTATGAATTACATACATATTTACTATTTTTATGGGATTTTTTTCCAGCAATATGCAAAAGGATCACCTAGATATGGTCCATTTTTGGGACTAGGTATTTGAATCTATTTATATGTTCATTGTGTCTTACTCAAAAAATAATCTCACTTACTTCAACACTGCTTTCATAATGTAATATAACACAAACAGCAAGACATGCTCATCAGTAAATATTTTCATTATGAAAGATTACGTGGCAACATCTAAGTCTTCTCAAGAGCCAGACATGAGTTTAAAACTAATAACGTTTTCTGCTTTCACTAAAATTAACTGAAGCGAAATAAACAATATAATAGACAGACTAATGAATAACCTATCTAAATTACAGCTATTGACTTCAGTGAGGTCAGCTTGTCATACGTGAATAAAAACAGCTCAAGATTTTAAAGAAATCCTTATCCATAACATATATGGATCACATACCCATATGTTATGGTTGTGTTATGTATCCGACATTGGAGTCACTTGTTTTCCTGAAATTTCAGGACACGTAACCTGCTGTTTGCTACATGTACTTTGGCAGAAAATGTTAGTAGGACCCAGGAATCGGAGTAGAAATCTGCATATACGTTTTTTCCCCACATCACTGCACTATATTTCACTATATTGCGATCGCAGCCCAGAAGGCCAACCGCATCCTGGGCTGCATCAAAAGAAGTGTGGCCAGCAGGGCGAGGGAGGTGATTCTGCCCCTCTACTCCACTCTCGTGAGACCCCACCTGGAGTACTGCGTCCAGCTCTGGAGTCCCCAACATAAGAAGGACATGGACCTGTTGGAGCGTGTCCAGAGGAGGGCCACGAGGATGATCCGAGGGCTGGAGCACCTCTCCTATGAGGAGAGGCTGAAAGAGTTGGGGCTGTTCAGCCTGGAGAAGAGAAGGCTCCGGGGTGATCTTATTGCGGCCTTCCAGTACCTAAAGGGGGCCTACAGGAGAGCTGGGGAAGGACTTTTTACTAGGGCATGTAGTGACAGGACAAGGGGGAATGGCTTCAAACTGGAAGAGGGCAGGTTTAGATTGAACATTAGGAAGAAGTTTTTCACTTTGAGGGTGGTGAGGCACTGGAACAGGTTGCCCAGAGAGGTTGTTGAGTCCCCATCCCTGGAGGTGTTCAAGGCCAGGCTGGAGGTGTCCTTGGGCAACCTGGTCTAGTGGGAGGTGTCCCTGCCTATGGCAGGGGGGTTGGAACTCGATGATCTTCAAGGTCCTTTCCAACCTAAACCATTCTATGATTCTATGATTCTATATTTCTACTATTATGTAACTATAGCAGTTTTTCTGTTTTCTAATCAAGCCTGCTGTTGTTTAAGAAGCCAACAAGTAAACTTAAGCTACATTTGCTGGGTTTTTTCCACTGAAAAATATAGAAAATAGAGAAATATACAAAAGGTGAGGATTGTTTCTGTTTGTTCTATTCAACAGCTACTGCTTCAAATATCATAGTTACAAGAAATCCCAAAGGAAATAAATTCCCTTTAAAATAGAAAAATTACTGCTGATCATGCCTTACACCCCTGTATACTGTTAGCATGAAAATTAAACTGGTATAATATTAATAGCATTTTAATTGCATGGTTCTTGATGGTTTTGTTTGCCGTGTTAGGCAATGGCACAAAAGGAAGATATGGAAGAAAGAATAACTACGCTGGAGAAGCGCTACCTCAGTGCACAGAGAGAATCCACCTCCATACATGACATGAACGATAAGCTGGAAAATGAACTGGCAAACAAGGAAGCCATCCTACGTCAGGTGCAGTATCTGCATTAGTCAGTTGCTTTCTTCATAAACAATGAAAATTAATGCAAAAAAAGGGGGAAGATCTACAGTAGGAGGTTTCTATTAGGTTAATCTGTTCATTTTTAATCAACAGATCAGGTAATCTAAAAAACCTAAGTTGTTCAACACCTCTAAGCTTTATATCAGCTACTACAACCGTGAACACCAAATCAATGTCTACATTCAACATTGGAAAATAACTGTGTTTTCTAATAGTGTCTTTCATAAATGCACAGTCATATCCCCTAAGTAAAGGATTATCTTTGCTTCTTATGTAAGAGTTTTCTGAATTTAACTTTAAATGAAACAACACCCCAAAAATAGTATAAGCAACAGAAATTCCCTTCTGCAGTAAAGACGAAAATTTGCATGCAGTAGATTCTAATGATTTAATGTATTAGTAGTGCATAGGTAAACTACCTGTTATACTCTTTTCTAAAACATATTCACATGATTGTGCAGTTCTCTCTCATGGTACTTTGTTTCCACGGTGATTCCAAAAGCTGAAGTATAAAGTGAACAGAAAAAAAATGTTTTGTAATTTGAAGAATACAGTGTAAACTGAATGCTAACATGAAATGAATATAGTTCAAACTGTAAAAGATGAAGTTGCTCCTCAGCCTCAGTATCAGACTTCTTTATTTTTTTCACCTTTCATGTCTTCAAACAATATAAAATGCTATATGAGAAATAAGCCTGTATGATCTGATAATCTCTGCTTCTACGATTGTATGCAGATGCATTTACACACACATGCACACCCCCCTCTGTGTGTGTGTATATATATGTATGTGACTTCAGGGAAATTAAAGCATCAGAACTCAACCTCTCCATCTTCTATGAGCTTCCTTTGGCTATTTTAGGAGGTGTCTTCAGTTGTTAGGAAAAAAAAAAACAAAACAAAACCAAACCACCCAACAATGGAAAAGTAAGGTAACTGCATCTGTCCTTAGAGTTTTTATTGCTGCCAATGTAAGTCGTGCTGTGCTGCACAGGTCTACCAGCTCAAAGCAGTGTTCAATAGAACTAGGTTTAGAATATATACAGGCAGACTTAAAGTTTCTTTACAGCATTGTGATGTGAAAAGCCTACCTTTTCATGCTTAAAAAAGAATTAAAAAAGAATCTGAAAGCACCTTCCTTTTTCATTATGTCTTCTGTTACTTGGAATGAACAGGAAAGCAGGAAACACTTGTCAAGCCATTAAAAACCTCTTAATCGTGTGGTGCATCTCAGTAGGCCCGAAAATACTGCAGTTCTCAAAAGTCCTCGTTTCTCTTTAATAGTTATCACAGATATGATCATGAATGAATTAGCTGAGCAACAATTGTCAGTTTTAACATTTCCTAATATATGATTGGCATTTGTTCAGAAAATTGCATTTGGCAATTTGTTCATAAACTTTGCTGGGAATTCTATCCTTTTGGAATTGTCCTTCTGTCCCATTGTAGTTTATACATAAACTTTTCTCGGAGATGGACTCAATATTTCCGTTTAGAAAATTCTCATTTTACTGGCACCGATACTTTTATTTTGCTCAGATAAACAACGCATCGATCAGAGGAGCTTTTTGCTCATCTTCATTAGTACCATTTTACCACTCCTTTTCTTCACCTTCATATGATCCTTGAGCATCAAATCACTCATCGTTAGTGAGACCGGCAGCCTGCATGGTTGAGTTAATACCTTTCCAACAAACTCTCCCAGGCTGCGGAGTACCTATGCTTATGTAGTGAGTTTTGATCGCTTCCCCAATACCCAAGAAATTGAAGGGAGATCTTAATTCTGATTTTATTTTTTATACCTGTTTATCTCTCTTTGGCCTTCAGTTGGAAGACAAAAACAGACAGCTGCAAGAGCGTCTAGAGCTGGCTGAGCAGAAGCTGCAGCAGACGATGCGGAAGGCTGAAACCTTACCCGAAGTGGAGGCTGAGCTGGCTCAGAGAATTGCGGCTCTGACTAAGGTACTGCCCTGAGAAATAGGTTCGCTTCAGAAATCCCACTGTTTAACCTCGATTTGCATCCTGATTCCTCACCTCAAGGACAAAACAAAAGTACTGTCAAGCTGATTTGAACGGAGAAAATGTTTCCTGATAAGTATGTGCCACAAGTTTAACCAGGAATGGTCTCGATGCCGTGTTTGTAATTCTTAGCATTGTAGTAATAGGAAAAGTAGTGATCTGTAAGTTAGTCTACAATATACTTACAAAGCAGTCATTTATTTCCAGTACATCAGCCTTACTTACCCTAGGAGGATTCATTTTACTGTATAAAAGTTTCTGATTTAAGGGGAGAGGGGCCGGGGGGGAAGCCCCATTCCTACACATACTTAGTTATTCTGGACATTTTCATACACCATGTATATGAAACAACAATTATTTTCATTCCAGTAAGTGCTATAAAATCAAATCTGAATGGCAGCTGGGATCATTTGTACAACACAAATGATGACAACTTGCAGTACATACTTAGAAGGCTTTTTTTGAATGATTCTTTGTATCAGTGTTTGCAAAGACAAATGTCACATGCTGAGAGGATTTCAAACTGGGTTTTTTTTTGATAAATTCATTATATGGCAGCTTTCTTACAGAAAAAATAAATTTTCAGTAGTGTGGTTTTCATATTTGGCCTCTAATACTTTCAGGTGTGCATGTGGTTGATACTACAGCTCAGGTATTAACAGCTTCATAAAGACCATATAATGATAATATGTTTATTCTTCATCTCTTAAAATCAGACAAATAAAGAAAAATGCATTTAAGAGATTGTATTAAACATCATTCTGATTTACCTAAGCTTTCCTTTCTCTATTGCCAAGGAATATTTCTAGCTATTTATGTGCCTATCCCTTTTTATATTTGATGAATTTTTTTCAATGATCATGTTTTTCCATTTATAATGAAGCCTTAAGCGCTGAGCAGTTCACTACTGAACTTCAATTTTTAAGTAATTTAGTTAAGAAGTAGAAAGAAAGAGAAGCTTTTGGGGGATTTGATGGTTGGGTTTTTTTCATTTTAAGGCAAGATCATTTTTCAGTAATCAAGATTTTGTGCTGTCCGCTTTAGGTTTGTATGAATGGGTGGGAATTTGAAAGACTCTGAAAAAGGTGGAGAAAAAAAAGAAGAATCAGCATAAAAAGGAAGTAACGTGAAATACCAAACAAATATCATTGCATTTTAATAAAAACTCAGGTGCACATAAGAGCAATCCCTTGGCATTTTAACTTTTTTTTGCAGTTGTTTCTGATTCAACAAATGATCACATATTTTAATGCCCTCAGTAGCTTAAAAATATTGTTTTCTATTTTAAGAGGATTTTTCCTGAATAATTTCTCCAGCAATTAGGCACCAGTAAGTATTTTGCAGTCTCAAGCATGTCTTTTCTTGCAACTGCATTTTTCCTTGAACATATATTAATGACAAATATTGTAAGAAGAAATCCCATTTCAACCATGCAGAGCACTCAGGGACTTCCATGAGATTGTTATTGTGACCATAAAGCTGCAGTATACATCTCTGTTTGTCTTCCTACATTATTTCATGGGATGTGGTTAGAGAGCTGTGAGCAGAGCTGATGCTCCACCCCGTTTCGCTTTAGTGTACTTTATCAAAGTTTTTGCCAAGCGGGAAACTCTAGGAAGTGTGTTAGAGTGTAATGCCGGTTCTATTCAGTTCTTTGTGATTACATGAAAAACTGAAGAAGTAAATTTTATTTAAAATTGTGTCTTCTTGGAATGCATGACATGAAGAAGAATGGCAAAATTTGGCCAATAGGCCGAATAAGCCTATGTTTTATATATCTTGCATATAACGTCTTTGCAAACTGTAGAGCTTATTAAAGTGCTGGTTTCACAGCTCTGAAGTTTAAAGTCCAGTACTTTTCATGGATCACATAAATGTAGCTCAGAACCAAGGACGATGCTGTAGTCACTTCCGCTTACTTAAGTAGTTTTAAATTAGATAGCTGGTATAGTGTTACCATGCTAGCTATTCAGTGAAAGCTGCAAGACTACCTAAGGAGCTGAATAATGCTTAATTAATTTTGCCTTTGTTGAGCTTTGTGCCAGCATACACGCTGTCAGTAGGGCTCAAGCTAGCTGACTTCAGACTACCTTAAGTCTGCCTACCTGAGCTATGGTCACTGCATGTCCGTGTATACTAAGTAAAAAATGATGAGCCCCATGAATCAACTACTCTTTCTGCACTGTAAAAAAAAAAAAAAAAAAATTTCAAAACTGATTCTCCTTTCTTTTGTATGACCTCAATGAAAGTGGCTTCTCTCAGATTAGTGGGGTTACAATCATATGAAAGAGGTGAGTTAAGCCTGATATTTTACATGTTTTTTAAAGGAAAGTGGTATGGGATAACTGGAAACAATGACTGCTTCACTGTGGGTAAAATATAAGACCAGGTTTTTACGTGTGGAGATAAAACAGAACAAATATATTCTGGATTTGGATGTGATTTCCCCCCTCCCGCCCCACCCACCCAAGTTTAAAATATGCATGTTGCAATTCTGCATTCAATTTATTATACTCTTCCTCATAATAAATGTGGGTTGGGATTCTGCTAAAGAAGGATGTAGAATGACATCCTTCTGTGGTGTCAGTTTTTAAAACGAGTGTTTTTCTTTCTTTATATATGGGCTAGTAAATGTCTTTTGCTACTTTTCCATGCCCAAACTAGTTCATAAGGAGTGAACTTCCAAAAGTTTGGACTATACAGTGAACTCAGATAAGTACCCATAAATTTACCTGAATCATTTTAACTTTTCTTTGGCTTTGTTTTCACTGTGTTCTGCCCATTGGGTGAGCAACTGGAGGGTTAGTCAGCCTGTGGCAGACTAACCTGGAACAGCATGATCCCATGTGCTGTGCTGTCCTGCCTGGCCTTCACACTGGTACCCGTCTAGTCATGACAAGTAGCACAGCTCTCGGCATGTATCCCAAGGTTTAGGTTGCCATGATTCATTAAGCCACCTTGTACTCACTTTCACAGTATTGGTCTGTTTGCCTGCCCTAGAGAAGAGGCAGTTGGTTGTAGAAAGAACCTCCCTCCAATATTAATTAAACATTTCTTTATCCTGTAAGATGTTTATTTTCCTCAGAAGGGACGGACATTGGAGCATCTAGAATCTTCAGGTGGTTTTTGCATGTATTCAAGGAGGGGTCTGGTTGAGACAACCAGCATCCACCTACTTCCATTCACTCACTCCTACTAGTGGTCACTCTTCCCCTTGGGTGCTTGTGCAGCAGAGGTACCATGTCACTTCTCTGATCACAAGACAGCAGTCAGCATTTTACTTCATCATTCCTGTATGCAGGTCAACAGAAATACCAACAGTGCTTTTTAGCTGCATTAGAGAAGCACTGACGTGGAGAAGAGGAAACCATAATCATAATAAACTACATTTAGCATAGTAACACGTTCATCTTATTTTAAAGGTGATAAAAAATTACTTGAAAGTTGGAGGCAAGTGGGACACAAAGCTTGTGTTGTGACAATGTGGGGATCTGGTTGGGGAGAAGTTCCAAGAAAGTGAAAGGAGAAGGTCTGCAGTGGAAAGGATGCAGAGGGGAAACAAGTTCTCCTGCAAGAAGTGGATATGGTTAAGACAAACCTTTCTGAGAACAAAGGAGAGAGAGAGAGATGATGTGTTATCTGAAAAAGGAAGTTGAGAAATCTTCTTTGGGGGGAGGGAAGGGGGAGCGGAGGAAGAGAGAGAAAACCTTCTATGCTGAGGGAAGCCTAATATAACTTTACATTAAAAATACATTACTGTCTTATCAAACCACCCCTCTTCTTGTGCTTCCCTTTGCACAGAAGATTTTGTCCTGGTAGGAGGAAGAAATGAAAGAAGCAAGTTTGACAGAGCTAAATGGAAGGAGTCGCTTACTAAACCTATGAGGTGTAGAAGGTAGTGGGGCAATGAAGGAGGGGCAAGAATATGTGGGTATCTAGTGACTGAAAGGTTGGGTTTCAGAAAAAGGGGTGACTTAAGCCAACATATTTTGTAACATTTGTAATGGGTTAGAAATGAGTACATGAATGAGTAGCTGATAACTTCATGAGCTGTTGTGAGTCAGTCACCACGATCAGTTATTTTCACCTTCAATTGCATAGCTTGATTCAATAATACATTCTTTCCTCTTGAATAACTCATTCATTCAAAGGATAGCCAAAGGAATGTGTGCCATAAGAAGCCAGTAGGAAATCTGGAGACAGCAGGTGTTCAGAAGTCAAGGTCTCCAAACTGGGGAAATTGGCTCGCACTATTAGAAAAGTTTAGATTTGTTCCTGCAGATCAGCATGAGGAAGAAGAATGATAGCACCTGTACTCTACAGGTGCTTTCTGCATCTGAAGTTGGATTTTTTTTTTTTCAACTAAGATGTAAAGACCTAGAAAATGTGCAGTGCCAACAGTAACAGATGATGTGAAAGCAACATTTTTTTTGTGGGCGCATTAGCAGCAGGAGCAGCAGCAGACTTTTAACAGGGTTAGAGAGCAATAATACAAGCTGCTTTGGTATTCCCTCAAAGCAAAATTTTCCTGTCTGTTACTGGCTTATACTGGCTATCTCTCTGCTATTTCATAGCGTATAGAGTGCAAAGTGAGCATTAAGACTCATGCTGGTGTCTCATAGGGGTCAGACATTGTTAGTTTTTGTCCATATATTTTTAATCCACTCCAAGATGCACAGTTTCACAAATCTATTTATAACGGATTGTGCTGGCTAAATGCTTTAAATGCTGGTTGCTGAATACCGCACCATGTGTCTTACTAATCCTCCTGTACAGAGTACTAGCAAACAGGCATGCAAGTCATATATTAAAAAGAAGAATGTAGGGTAAGGTCTGCCAAGGAAGTAGTCACACCAGCTCCACTTCAGAAAGTTTTTAACTCAATTAACTCTCAGCAAAGCAAGTCAGAAGAAATCCAACTTCTGTTACGAACTTCAGAGTCCGCAGTTGTCCCTTCTGTTTCACGTGTATCTGAAATTCTGCCATGGGAACATGACTAACAGTGGTGTCTCAGCCTCTGCCGCGTGTCTCAAACCACGAGGCAGAGATGGAGATATTCAGTATTTTTATGGTAGGCTCCCAAGTCTCTCAAGGAGCCAATTCCAGTTGGAATGTCTGGGGCTAACACACATGGACAACAAAAAACTGTAGCCACCACAGGTGTATCAATCCTAATAATATTGCTTGGGGAAGGCTGTGCAGGAGGCTTTTGCAAATCCATTAGGGAATAGATTAATTGCTAGGGTTTTTTTTTGTCTGGAAGGGTCTCTTTGAGACCTAGGTTGGGGCCTTCCTCAGCATAAAGAGCAATGAGAGGTCTTGAAACCCTCATTTTGGGAGTGTGTTCCAGCTAGGCACATCGGGAGATGGAGGGGCTACTGTTTCCTACTGCAGCTCTTTGTCTACAGGTGGGTTTCTGCAAGTGAGAGAAAAAGGGAATACGTATGTGTGTTTGTGTCTCCCTAGGCCTTACAGAGGACATCCTTCAAAGATTCACATCCCTGCAGCAGGGGCTGCTCATGCATATGGCACATAAGAACCAGTGGTTAAAAACCCTAAATAATATTAGAGCCCAGGGTAGGTACTAAGGCTGCACACCTGTGCTTGTCCTCTGCTGGACAAGCAGTTAAGCCTAATTGTTTAATGTCTCAGTTATAAAATAATTTGGCTCTTTTACGGTAATAGAGGCTAACGCTTTAGGAACAAACAAATGAAATGCACATAGATAAAGGAAACAAAATATTCAAATACATTTTAAGTGTTTAGAATAATGACATTTATTTTGATTCTAAGGCATAGTGAACTTTAATTTGTTTTAAAGGCTTTTTATCCTACCAAAGAGATGTAAAAGATGATGAATCGGGAGATCAGCTCTGTTTGCTTTTATGCCGGAAAACAAAGCACAGGCACTCTGAGCCACATTCAAGAAGATTTTTTAAGAAGGATGTACCTATCAACATTTCAGTATTCTTAGTGAAATAACTGAAAATTACCATGCAAAAAGATATATATAAATCTTAAACATATACCTTACTGAATTATTAAAGCAATAGGAAGTTTTGAAATAACAGAATTAGATTGCTAGAATCTTAAGAGAACAACATGTTCTTTCAAGAATGTTTTTTTGCAGAAGAATTCAGATAACATACATAATTCCGACAATAATTTTATTCCTCCTCCTCTTCCAAATAATAGTTAGGCTTAATACCACAATTATTTTATGCATTGAAAGGACCATTTCCTGCTAAGGAATAAGGTATGGCATGATTTGGACTGAAAAACTATTTTTTTAGTTTGAAAAATAAATGTAAATGACCTAGCTAGCTAAATTGGCTTCTCAAGGACAGGTTAGGACAGACAGCACCACGTATCAGAAGACTTAAATGAGATCCCCTTTGAACCTAGAAGTATTAGTTTGGTTATATTAATAATTTGCATTAACCTGCAATTAAGCGTATAGAAGCAGTGCAGATTAAGTAACTTGCTTTTAAAGTTTGCAGTCAGCTAATGAAGCTTCTAAGTAGTTTAAGTTTGTGGGATGATACCCCCAATGGGTTCTATATCCCCCTCAATGACAATGGTTTCAAAAGAGGTAGAATTACTTAAGCCTTCTCCATTATCAGCTTGGAGCTTTGATTATTTCAAATGTTCTCCTTACCCTTGGAGATACATTAGAGAAGGCCTTGAACCAATAGCACAGCCAGGACTCAAAAAGGTGAAAGGTTTGTCTTCTACAGAGGAGAATAAAGCTTGGTCACTTCGTAGAAGGGACAGCATGATCTGGTTTTCTGCAATCACAGGGACTTAACTTTTTCAACCTTATCTTTCTATTTATCCAAATGGGAGAGGAAGCAGTGCATTAGCACTTGGGTGCTGAAACAAACTAATACGTAAAACTAAAAGATAAAATAAAGAAAATCATAAAGGGATCATCACTGGTCCAAGTAATAATAAATAGACAAAGTAGTTTCAGATAATGAATAAGTTCAAATGCATCACAGTGCACCTGCTTCATGATCAGAAACAATAACTGCCCTTATTACATGAGCTTATTTACAAAGTATACTGACTTTCCCTTAAATTTTTCAAGAATCTGAGTTTGGTGAATATGCTTACTCTGAAAAGAATAGAGTGATCTTCAAATTTAAGCATTATTCTTGTATTTATAAAAAACATGATTTTCTCATATGGATGCCTTCATATCAGTAGTTTATGTTTATATATCTCTAGATCACAGTCTTGTTTTCTGTCCGATCTTTTGGTCCTGATAATACTACTGAGGTTAAGTTATGGGTATTTTTAGTGGAATTAGTTTGGTATATATTCCTAATTATTCTGATACAACATTAGTGGACAACAGTATGAAAAACAGTCTTACTAAAAAAAATACAGTTGTAAGATTAGTATTTCTTGTACATATTAAAGTTTGCTCGTCGAAAGATGGAGTTCAGGATTTCTTTTTGAGAGAGGGTAAATCTGACAGTGAAATAGCATTTGACAAGCACAAGCTCACAACTCAAAGTCATCAGTAGCACTGTCTATACACCTTATGCACATTCCTGTTTCCATAGCAACAAATCCAATATAGCATTTCCCTTTCTTTAAGGGGCTTTTTTTTTTTATTTTGAATGGTAACAGACTTGTTTGATATGACAATAACATGAATATTCATGTTTTGCAACAAATGACCTAATTAAGGTCAACTTCTGTCAGAAGTAGTAATGAATCTTTGGATGGATTACAATTTCTATACTCAGTAATGACTTTTCATTCCTATTAATGAATTTTTATTTATAGGTTCTTCTTTTATCTGATGACCTTGATCTTCCAAAGAGATCCACCAGGGTGGATCCTTTCAAAGGGATGAAAACTGTATTGTTTATTTGGATGAAAGGGCTTATGTAGTGTATTCTAAAATGGAATACTAAAGCTTGAGCCTTGTCTCTTTTGACGTTATTTCTGTTTTCTAGAAATTAGGGAATGTACCATAACATTGCACAGTCCTGTAACTGACCAATCCATTAATTTAGTATTTATGCATTGTTTTCATTTCTAGAAAATTACAGAAGAATTGTAAAGGACTTTCTGACATTGGCATCTCAGAGTCCTGTTCTGGTGTTTAGTTTGCCATAATTCCAAACAAACCATTAGATTAGACAGTATTGCTTTGAATCCACTCTGTAGTAATATGTCATCAGCCAGCCATCACTAACCTTGAACCTCCATGTGTAGGTTGATAGCTTTTTTTTAGCATTCCATTATTTTCAGTTTCTCCATGTCAACTGCATCATATTCACCAAGTATCAGTGTAGTTTATTCCACGTAAAAACCTGTCAGTAAAAAGTATTAAATTTTCAGTCACACTTTTCTTTTAAGCATTCTGTGCTGTGTTCTGTTCAGTGTCAGTGTCTTTAGTTCTGATTTTTCAATTTTGTCCCTCTCCTTTTCCTTGACTTGTTAGTCTGATCCAACCTCTTCTACCTCATCTGATGATTATCAATATGTTATGGAAGCTAAACTACAAGAAATGATCTCCATACGTAGGAAGGTAGTCCTACTGGACTTTACTTTCTATTGCTAAATAGAATCCATCTGATTTGTTTTCATTTTCTTTAACTTATTTTATTTTTTTTTTATTGATAATCAACCATCGTGCAGTTCAGTGCTTCAGGAGCTTACAATTTTACGATGGCAGGTTTGTGTTCAAACCATGCACAGTCTGCATGTTACATTTGGCTGATTTCATTGCTCATAAATAACTCCAATGTTTTGCTGATGCTTGGATGTAACAGGCCTTTGTAGCTGACACATTTCAAGCAATGCTGTTCAGCTGCCTGTTTAAATAAAGTTTCTTTTTGGAAAACTAAGTTTGCAGTTAGTAGTAGCTTGCTTTATGTTTTGTTTAAATTTTACTGAGATAAAGACTTACAAAGCCACTTCAATTACAGAAAGAGTCTTTCTATTTTTTTACAGGCAGAAGAAAGACATGGAAACATTGAGGAACGTATGAGACACTTAGAAGCTCAACTTGAAGAGAAGAATCAGGAACTCCAAAGAGTATGTGTATTGCAGACAACTTCTGTGCACTTTTCTTCTTTTAATTTGTCATTATAGCACTACATTATGCACTCCAGCACACAAATCTGTCTACTGGTAAATCTTTTCTTTATAGCAGTGATGGCAGCATCTTCTCACTTTAATTAACCATCTTAGTATACTAGTTTACATCCAGTTGCAGCTTTCAAAGTATTCTGCTGATGTAAAAATGAATGTGTGTTAATCAATAACAGTTATTATGTTTCCTGTGGAATTTCTTTAAATGGCTATGGTTACCATATTTTTTTTTATTTTCTAATGATACAAGTCTGTACTGGTTAATTTTGGACCCTACCAATCTGTCTTTTCTATTCTACATTAAAGGCAAGGCAAAGAGAAAAAATGAATGAGGAGCACAACAAAAGATTATCAGATACTGTAGACAGACTTTTGACAGAATCCAATGAGCGTCTGCAGCTACACTTAAAAGAGAGAATGGCAGCGCTTGAAGAAAAGGTACAGTGCAAAGGGTGGTGTAAAGTTCAGCTTAATAAAGGTTCTCCTGTGTGAAAACTGTTCTACTTCTATTGGGATGGAGGCATCATGCTGATTTTGTATTACCAAATATTACCACAGATATGGTCTAACTTATACATTCAACACTTAATTCAAGAGTGCGCTCAAGAATCATTCCAGAACTACTGCGAACTGGATATGCTGAATATTATAACTCCCTGTTTTACCAGCGGGGAGCCTGTTGAAGAGCTTGTAAAGGACCAGTGCGTCACATGGTATATGGCAGTGAGAGAAAGTGGACAAGAGCGGAGGAATGGCGATGTTTGGGTTGTGCTGTCATTCCTGTATTTTAACCTGCTGATTTTACCTCACTTCCTCTGGGAAGTGTGAAATGCTGTCACCACAGGAGAAGGAGCATCTACCCTTGGAGAGGGAATGTTATTTATGGGGTTTCCATGATGTGAGACACAATGGCCCTGCAAAATTCAAATCACATGACCTTTATATTCATCCTTCTTGATGGCTCCCTCTTCTACTTATTCACCTTCAGTTTGATCTGAGGGGAATCTTCCAGTGTCTTTCAGAAGGACATTTCGGAACCTCCCAGAGGATGTACTTCTGATTTATATCACTGAAACAAAATGTCACACAAAGCAAGAAATAGGCCTGACAAAGACAAACCTGGGAGAAATGGTTGTGTAAGAGTGTGACAGTTTCTCGTTTCAAGGAAAATGCAAAGTTTTTGCTGGTTTTGATAGAACATGGTCCTACATGTTTAGATTTTTTCCAGTGTTTTAAATTCAGTATATACTCAAACTGAAGCATTAAAGGATTTTAATTTTAAAGTCTAGCGAATATAAACTTTTCTGACTTGTACATGGAGGCTATATGTATATAGTGATAGCTGATATTTAATATATCTCTAATTTTTTTTTTTTTCCTTTTTATTTCTAGAATGTTTTGATTCAAGAATCTGAAAGTTTCAGGAAAAATCTAGAAGAGTCTTTACATGACAAGGTACTATAAAATACTGTGATATTATCTGATTTTTATCAAAAGTTAAATATTTATTATTTGCAAATATGTATATCTTATATTAATAAGCATGTAAAATCTTCCTGGCATCAATGATAATTCTTTTAATCATTTGATGGTTTCTAACAATTGTTCTGAGCGAAGTTTATGGTTGAGATCCTGGCCTCAGGAATTCAATACTAAAATTCATATTGATTTCACTGGCTCTGGAATTTTTGTTCTACCAGTTTTAATTCTGAAAAAGTCTTGTTTAAGAGACATGTATGCATAACTGATTACACTTTCATAGTGAAGAACGTAATTGCTTGATTTGATGTAACTCTTCTTAACAGGTGCAGTGGCATTATGCTAAATATAGCTGAAAGTGGCCTTTCTTAGTGCATTGGAAATTAACCCTTAATACTGTTTAGTGAATCAGACAAATTAATTATAATTATTTATTCCAATCCCAAATGTTAGGATTTTGTTTTGAAGTTATACTTGCCTTGAGTGCAGTAGGATACACAAATGTATCTGCCTTCAGATTCACAGAAGTATTTTTGTAATGTATCAAATCCATTTAAAAGAGATTGTATAGAATTTAAAAAACATAGCTCCATTCCATACTAATATATCATACAACATCCAAAATCAAGAACTTTAAGAACAATATCAAAAGGTGTATCTGTTCAAATAAATTGTTTTCCTCTACATTCACATAACCCTGTAGAAAGACAGAGAGTCTAAAGTCCCAAAACAGAGCTTATAGGGCATTTTAAATAAATAAATTTCTGTGCTGTACTACCACAGTATATATATAAGGTGATTCAGCTGTTGCAAAATTAGGGTCATATTTCACCATTAAGTTAGATGACAAAAAGGACATTTCTAAAGCTGTATCAATTGAAACAAAAGTTTGTATCATTTTGCTACTTTTGATTCTTTTTCAGTCTGTTTTCTGGCTTGAATGTACATATCAACTCTTGACAAAGATGAAAAATCTGTTATAAAAAATATCCATTTGTATCAAAACTATTTTTGCAAAGATGTTTTTATTTATTATATCTATTGATTCTTGCTTAAGGGTGGGAAGTGAAATAAATAGAACACATCCGCTACGGCTCTGTGCAATTGGAGATGAGTTCTCTTCACACACAACCACATAGGTCTGACTCCAGAGCTTCCAAGTTCCCACTTTGAATGGCTTATTTGTTCCACTTTGATGAAGAAACTGATGAAAATTTCAGATAGATGGAAGTAACACCAGATATTAATAACCTCTAAATAACTGGCAAATAATACAAGTAACCACCAAGTCATCTCAGTAATTCTATTCAACCAAGAAATAGTGTAAAAATGCTATAATAAAAATGACTGAATCTGATAGTAATTAAGTGCAGATCGTTTTCCTTCCTAGCATTTTAGAATCCTGAACATTTTAGATTCTAGGAACAGCAGTATTACTTCTTCATCCCATGTTCTCTCAATTTGTTTTAAAATTCTTTGATTTCTTTTCATTTTATTAGTAGACTATTGTTATTTGTACAATTTGTGAACAGCTGTTTTTTCCATAGCAGTTGCTGTCAATAGTCTTTTTGTTAGTTGGTTCCAAAAACCCAATTTTTGTGGCACACTGTCATTTTTCACCAGCAGCACCTTGTACCGGAGTTTCATCAATTTCCAAGGGCGAGCTGTAAAGCTGCAGTTTAAGAAGACACCTAAAATGTGGTTGTCTTTAAGTCAGTGTCTCTATTAGTAAATAAAAAAGCCAGGACACAATCTCTGTCTCTAAAGGGTAAATGGCATGATGCACACTGAGCTATGTCTGGCACAGAGGGTGCAATTAGTGCCCAAATCAGTGCTGGTTG
This sequence comes from Anarhynchus alexandrinus, assembly GCA_008711295.1. NCBI lineage: Eukaryota > Metazoa > Chordata > Aves > Charadriiformes > Charadriidae > Anarhynchus > Anarhynchus alexandrinus. The sequence goes on along the minus strand of VUYV01000067.1, from coordinate 2,352,012 downwards.
TTCTTTCCCTCACCCTAGCTGTATAAGAAGAAAAAAATAAGTTTCAAGTACAAACCTGTCCTGTCATCACTTCCAGCTAGTGGAAAACAGTAGAATGCTATAAAAACTCCTCTTGATGCTTATGTCTTATTACCAATGAGATTTGAATGAGTTCACTGCCTTTTCTTATTATAGTCAGTGCTACATTCAGTGTATCTTATCTTACTTGTTTAGCTTTACAAGAGCAATACCTCATAAAGTAAATGTATTTTGTATCACGAGTAAGTATATCTTACTATTCTCGTTTCCAGGAAAGACTTGCTGAAGAAATTGAGAAACTGAGATCTGAACTTGATCAAATGAAATTGAGGGCTGGTTCTTTAATCGAACCCACATTGTCAAGGTAATATTTGATGACAAAAGTGTCCTTACTTTAAGTTGAAATAGAACATAAATATAAGTGGCAAGCCTTTACAACAGGGATGTATTCAGACCACACATAAAAATATCATGTATTTCTTTAAAAACGTAAAATCTGTGCAATGATTATTACTGTTGCTTTTCACTTTTTTCATAGGTAAACGGGGCCTTATAGCAGTGAGTATACACTGAAATATTACTGAGATTAAGGAAAGTCTTTTAAATTGTGGAATGTTTTCAAAAGTGTATCCAAATACCCATTTCTTTCCCCGTAGAGCTTAATAATAAAATTGAAACCATTGTCTTTAATGCTGAAACTAATCAGCGTAATTATGATCATATTTATTTATTCTATCAAGTACATCTAACAATTATTTTTTTATTAGCAAGAAATAAGTCAGCTTTGCTTAGTGTGTAAAGATCTCTGAACACCACAGATCTTCAGGTAAAGATGAAAGCAGTATTCTGAGAGATCTGAAAATACCGTGACCGGACATTAAACATTATGCCTCCTCTCTGTGGTGGAAAAGTGATGTGGGAAAAATAGCGAGACAGGTATCATAGAAGTAGCTACCAACAGCTGAAATTAATTTATAATTCTAGACAGACAGCCTTTCTTGCCTACAAGAATCCCTCAAAACAAGTATCCCTCAAAATAAAATTGTTACCTTATTGATAATTGTGTGCCATATCCTGTTTTCATAATAAGCAACATGTTAACTTTTGAAACCTGCCAGCCAAAGCTCATGGACCACGACTGAATTCAGAGCACTGTAATCCTCTAAAGTAAATCTTGTTGGATACTTTTTTTGCTTGCATCAGGTATTGTCTGCCCATTGTTTCCTCAGACATCTTGCTCAGTACATGGCCGTGATTTCTCCTTCGACCTTTTATTATCTCTTGGAATAATATTTTTCTATACAAGGAGAAGTGTAAATCGCAGAAATTCAAAATGTGATGCTTGTAACTGTTCAAATTTTTGTTCCTTTGAGAGTGTAAGTGTTACTACAGGCACACACAACACTGTTTTTGAGAGTGTTTGCGAGAACACAGAGCACTGAACTGCTGCAAGAGACAGTAGAGATGGTTTTGGAGCAGCCATCCTTGGTGAAATGCAGCCTTTCTTGCTGGGTAGATGAGTATCGTTAACTCTTGCTCTGTAAACAGGAGTCTGATTAGCCCTTGTCAAAGGGCTGTTTGAACTTGATAAGCTGTCTAAATGTCTTGAGAATTCAGCAGGTTCCTCTGAAACAGTATATTTCTCCTTCGATGACCTCACCTCGCGAAGCTACCGCACCTCTCAGGAAGAGGGAACTATCAGCATTAAATACTTATTATTCTCAGCCTATATTCAGTTCTGTATTTGCAGAAGTTTGATCTTTCAGCAGAATAATGAAGCTGGTCAGCAGATAGGTATTTGCTGCTAGAGACTGGAACCTGGGCTGTTTCTTTTTTCCCTGCCAACTTGCTGCACAGATACCAAGGATTATCAATTATCAGAGCAAAGTTCTATTACAGCAAATACAGTATAAACACAGAAAATAAAAAAAAAAAAAA